>PVLC010003206.1:0-32537 GCA_004027655.1 Graphiurus murinus | reverse complement strand
AAGTGGCTTCTAGGCCGATTCCTGATGGATAAGGAATGAATGCGTGCAAGCTGGTGGAGACGCTGATTGGGTCGACTTAATCATTCCAGGAAGGACGCGCGTGTGAGTGCATCTCACTGCACACCACCGATACATGCAGCTTCCCATTTGTCAGTTAAAAAATAAAACACACGCATAAGAGGGAGGAGGACGGGGAGCTGGGCAGAGGGGATGCATGTGCCAAGATTTGAAGGTAGGTGAGAATTTGGCACTTAAAAGAAGTTCAGTCCAAATGCAGCATGAAATAGGGCTGCTGCTGGTGGTGTGTGTGTGGGGTGATGGTGGAGAATGAGGTAGTAGCAGCTAGACTCCCCGACTCCCAGACCTGGCAGCCAGCTTCCGTGTGTGTGTGTGTGTGTGTGTGTGTGTGTGTGTGTGTGTGTGTGTGTTCCCGCGCTCTCAGCTTCGGTCCCTGTGGCTTCAGGGGTGGCACAAGGTCTGGCTGATCGGTGTATTCCACCTCCCTGGCCGTAGTGCAGACTTGCATCCTCGGCCCAAGAAGGATGAGGGTGGGGCTGAGAGCGTGGCTTGCCTCGAGTGCCCCAGCCCTGGTTCTGACCCTTGAACTTGCACCCCCCCCCCACTGGCGTTTAGTCCAGAGACATTTGCTGCAGCTGTTGGGAGACAGAAGGTGTCTTTCTGTCCTGGGTGGCTCCCCTGGAGGATGCCGACCTAGAGCTCTTGGCCGTTTTGGCCACTGTTCAGGGAAGACCTATCTGAGAGTGCAGGCCACACAGAGGAAAGGAGAAAAGAAAGGAAAGGCTGTATTCAAAGATATATTTAATATACATTTGATACATATCAAATATATGTTTGACCTAATTAACTTGGACCTAGCTATTCCCGGGGTTTACCTAAGGACTTTTTGTGAACCTTAGACAACTAATTTTCTCTTTTGCTTAGACCACTTTGAATTAGAGTTTTCTATTATTTGCATCTAAAAGGATCTTGACCACAATTGTGTCAGCAATTGCAAATATTTTGTCTGGAGGGCCCCACACTCTACCCTGGGGGGAGTCAGACTATTTCCCTGCGGCTAAACCCAGATCCACAGCAGATCTTTCATCTTAGAAGCATCTGAGATCAGAGTTGGGAGGCTGCCCAGCGCAACCCTCCATGGAATGACAGATACACTGGAAATGGCCGCCGTTCACTTACTAAGTGTGTGTTGATTCCCCCTGGGGCAGGGCTGTTGTTATTTCCATTTCACAGATGAGAAAGCAGAGGCACAGAGGTGTCACTTCCAGGGTTACATGACAAGTGAGGGACAGGTGGGGTGTGAGGCCGGCATCACAGGGTGAGACAGAGACACCACCTTGCCAGCTCTGGCTGTCCCCCTCCCCCCCTCCTCTTCCTCCTCCTGATCCTCCTCCTCCTTTCTTCTTCTTGAACTCAGGGCCTTGTGCATGCCAGGCAAACACTCTACCCCTGAGCTACATCTCCAGCCCTCTTCTTCTTATAAAACCGCTGACTGAATCGTGGGGGGCCCATCTCCATGACCTCCTTTAATTCTGATTGCCCCCCAAAAGCCCCACCTCCGATCCCATTAACACATGACTTTGGAGATTAAGTTTCCAATATATGAAACTTGGGGGGACACAGTCACCCAAAGGGCACTTTGCCTCCAAAGTCTGCATTCTTCCTGCTTCACCAGAGAAGCCGGGGAATATTCCTAAGGACACACAGCAGAGCAGTGGAAGGAGAGGGCAGGTGCACACAGAGCTTCCTCCCCAGCATGCCCCCCAGCATGAGACTTGGAGTCATGCAGACCCAAGTTCGGGGCCAGGGTCTTCCGCAGAGACGACTCCTCTTTGGGATTCAGTTTCTTTGCGTGCAAAGTGAAGATATTCCCAACGCCTCCTTCGCAGGGTTGCAATGGAGATGCAATGGACCACTGCATGCATAAAGTCCTCTGGACAGAGCTGGGTTTATGGGGGTCCCGATAAATGCTAGTCGTTAATGTAATTGTCGTAATTAATAAGCTGTGCTGTTAATGAAGGTATTAAGTGCAGGTGATCTGCCACATGACCTCAGGCTAGTCGCTGGATTACAGCGGCCGTGGGTCCCGTCGGAAAGAGAGGGTTATTATCCGCCCTTTGCTGGTCACACCAGAGCGTTACGAGGATTAATTAGAAGTTTTATAATGTGCTGTACACTTTGATGCTCTATAAACAGAGAAATGTGATGGTTGAATATTTCTATAATCTCCATTACTGAGGATCTTGAATTGCTTTACTGATGTTAAAAGGAAAAGAAATTCAACCTTCCAAAGGTATGGCAATCCGTCTGAATCAAATAAAAGAAGACTGGGCTTTTACTGTCCGACCGGACCTGGCCCTCTGGGCATCAGGGGCTGGTCTCCGTGCCTCCGCCTGGGGAACGCAGGAGAGGCCGAGGTTGCGGGGCTCTGCTTCCCCTAGATTTGAGCTCCTTCGGGGCTAATCCTGCACCTCATCCTCTGGCGCCCCCCAGCCTCGAGCACAGGTTTGCCATGTAGCAGGGGCACTGGATAAATGCTCAGTGAACAGGATGGATGGATGAAAGGATGGACCCAAGGATGGAATCCTGAGCCTCTTGGCGATAGATTAGATGGGTCTGGTCCTAAACACTTGGATCAAAGTAGATGGGGCGTCGCGTTGGATACTGGAAGCGAAAGCCATTCAGACAGTGTGATAAACTGGGCAGGCATTTGAACCACACAGACCTGCACTGCCGCCTCTGCGGCCTTAGGGGCTTTCCCCTGGGTCTAGTGATTTTTGTCTAAATGTTTACTCTTACCCTCCACCCTCACCTGGATGCCAAATATCCCGCCTTGACCTATGAAAACCAGCTTGTAGAGTAGGTGGGAGCGAAACGGTGTCCTTCAGCCTCGTAGCGTTTTTGCCTTGAAAATGGAGTCCATGGAGTGGGCCGGGCTTACCACCAAGGGGTTCTTGGCCAGTGACATGATTTCAGGCACAGACAAGCGTCTGGCAGGTCAGGGCGTGTTTGGGGTGGGGCTGCGCTTGTCTCCCCCAGATTGCTGGCCTCAGGCAACCCCCTATTCTGACCACATGGAGGGGATGAGCTGGCGGAAGGGCATGGCATGACAGCCGTCCCTGGCAAGGAAGATGGGAGGGAGGAGGCTACGCCGGGATGAGGGTGTCCGGGCCAAGGCCCCTCACCCCTCAGAGTTCAATGGGGGGCTGCCAGTCATGGAGTACAGGGAGGCCTTGTGACACCCTGAGGTGATGTGTGTGTGTGTGTGTGTGTGTGTGTGTGTGTGTGTGAACGCCGGCTTCTTGAAGGTACTGTTTAGCATCTGACGGCTTCAGTGTGGCCCTTTTTGGGCCAGAAAAGGCAGTCTGACCTTCTGTCATCCTGTCTCCACCTCTGAGGGAAGTCCCATTAAATGAATCCGTGTTTGCCTGCTGTGACCCTTTGCTGAGAATGTCACAAAGAAGTAGGAGGCTCTGGACTGGTGAGGCTTCTCTCCTCTTGAAACCTGTCCAGGTGTGGGCACGGGGTATCGCTTTGAAGGCTCTTTTCAAAACCCCTGGGGGAAAATTCTGCCTGCAAAAGTTTCTCTGTTCCTTGCTTCCTAGTGGCAAGTTGGTTAATCACACCTGCATTTAGTTAATGTACATTTCAAAAGTCATTTTTTGCAGCTACATTTAAAAAAATCTAAACATGCTCCCTGTTTACTGCAGGTCCAAATCTCCAGGATATGCATTTCTGAGCCTGTGTGTAGCAGAGGTAGAGACACAGACAGACAAAATATACAGTCTTTGGAGGCAGGAAAGGCAAAGAGAATGACTACAGAAGTCTGAGATGAGAAAGACGCTGTGGACCTCTTCAAAGCTATTGTGAGCTCATTTTTCCCCTCCTCCCTTCCAAAGGAAAACTTAAACCATATTCCCTGCACTATGGGCCTAATCTTTGAAATGGCCCAATCTCATTTTAACGAGTACACATGATTGAGTTTGTCTAACTAGAGATTTAATGACCTGTGAAATGGATTGTGAGCACCTGGTGACCCTCAAAAGCTCTATATAGCCCTTGCACCTCAAAAACACAAGCTCTGAGGTGGGAGGCTCCAGAGGCTTTTGTTTAGAAGGCAAAGCACAGTGTCCTCCAGAGAGAAATTTTGCAAAAACATGTGGTTCATATATTGTTGTACATGAACATCAAATAGCACGAGTGATTCCCTGATCGATCAGTCAGTTGATTGATTCATTCATCCTTCCCATAAATATTTATTGAGCATCACTGCATGCTATGCTTTGTCTTAGGGTGCCTGGTATTAGGAATAACAATGACAATAACATCCCTATTTTATTGAGTGTTTATTATGGAACTTGTGTTGGTAAGAACTTGGCACAGACTCTCTCATTCAATCCCTACCACATTCTGCAAAGTAAATGGCACTATCATTATTATTATTATCATCATCATTTTTTTCTTTTGCAGTGCTAGGAATGGAACCCAGGGTCTCATGCATGCTAAGCATGTGATCTATGACTGAGATACAGCCTCAGCTCCTATCATCACCATTTTACAGATGAGAACACCAGCCAAGACTAACCAGCCTCAATGCCAAGTTCCCAGGGAAGAATCAGGTTGGCTCAGCTCAAGCCAAGTGTCCACCTCTGCTCACAGACTCGGTGAAGAGAATGGAGCTGTCTCATCATTCAAAGTTGCAGACAGTCCCACAGAAGGTGTCTCGGAGAGGCAGGGGCTCTGAGAAACCACCTTCTTCATGTCTGCTTATCTGCAGAGGGTGGGTGTTTGGAGAGATGGGAAGAGACCAGCAAAGTTGAAGGTCCTGGGGCCACTGCGCTGAATGGCCCCATCACATCTTCTGCCGCCGAACTCCACAGGCCACCCCGGGCTCTAGGATCAAGTCTCTCTTTTGGTCTCTGAATGGGTTTATGTTACTTAAACAGAGAGGAGCTGTAATCACACACCTCTGAGGATCTCCAGGGCCCTCTCCTGAGATTGGCGTCTGTTCTTTACATTATTATGCACACATCTGGGCAGTGGAGCAAATCCCTAGAGTGCTCAGGTGTCTTGAGCACCCAGTTGTGCCAAGCAGCCCACCGGCAGGTCCAGGACCCCACTGCAGAATGCTTCCAGAAAGTGGCAACCAACCCCAGGCCAAGCGTTTCCTCAGGGCTCAAAAGGGAAAAGAGACACCAGACCTTCATTTATCTTAATGAAGACAAGCCCTTTTAACCCACACACCAAAATTCTCTTAGCTCTGTGGAGATCAACAACACGACAATGACGATGACGACAATGATGGTGACAGTAGCTCTCATTTACTGACACTTGCTATGTGCCTGCAGCATGTACTTTATATCCAACTTTCAGCTGGCATTCACAACAGACCTCTAAGGTAGGGATTGTTATTACTGTCATGGTATGGGAGCAGAAACTGGGCCCAGGATGGCTAAGTAAGTTGCCCAAAGTCACACAGTTATGAAGTGTGGGAGGTTGTATGCCAGCCTAAATCAATCTGAGGCTGGAGACCAAGCTCTAACATTATAGACATGCCTAAGACATTGGGCTGTTTTTTGGTATTTCAACAATTTGATAGTATAGTTGATGTTGAAGTTCATCACATCCAGATGTAGAAGGCATTGAAGAGAGGATAAGAAATACACACAGAGACATATACACATATATATGCACTTATATATTTCTCTGTGTGTGTGTGTGTGTGTGATGCACACAGAGGTACACACACTTGGAAACATAAGTCATAACTGGCATAGACATTGACAGGGCTACTGATCCCATTGTGACTTGGAGGATCTGAGAGTAGCCACAGAGAAATTTGGTGACAGTTCAAATTCTTCTTGAATTGGAGTCAGCTCAGTTTCCCTCCCTTCACATTTTTTAAAAGTCAAATCATATGGGACAGAGTGCCTTAGTGAGGTCCTGTTTGGGACAGCATTCTCACTGCTGTAACCTAAACAACTGACCACACAACTTAGAGGAAGGGAGATTTATTTGCTCACAGTTTTTGGAGATTTCAGGGGTTCAGTTCGTGTCAGGCTGGGTCTGCAGAGCTCAGGGTATGGTGGTGGGAAGCAGAGAGCGAGAGGGCAAGGGCTCTGCTCTCACATCACGGAGGCCAGAAGCAAGAGAGGGAACAAAGGGAGGAGGAAGCTTATATAATCCCCAAGGCCACATGCCAGCGACACCTTCTAAAGCGACCAAGCCCTGCTTCCAACACTGCTACCTTATTTCCATGAGGTCTAGGGGGACATTCTAAATCCAAACCATTGCAGGTACCAATTAGGACCTGGCACCACACAGGATTGTGAGTACTGCCCTGAGGTCTGCTTACTTGGCCTGAAGCTGGACTCCAGGAGACTGTCAGGTGGCATGGCTGCCCCACCTGGAGCTATTGCTGCTTTTAGAACCTTTGTACAAATGGCCAACAAGTATATGAAAAAATATTCAACATCACTAGCAATCAGGGAAATGCAAATCAAAACTACACTGTGATACCATCTCACTCCAGCTAGAATGGTACTCATCAAGAATGCAAACCATGATAAATGCTGGCGAGGATTTGGGGAAATAGGAACTCCTGTGCACTGCTGCTGGGATCATAAATTAGTGCAACCTTTGTGAAAACAAATGTCAGCTAAGGCAAAAAGAATGAACGCTTTGCAAATAAACCTACATGCCGTTCTTCCTGGTCAAGATCATCTGGGTCCTTGCTACTCAAAAAGTGGCCCAGGAACTGGAAGTCACCTGGGCACCTGTCAGCAGTAGAATGGAGAATCTCCACCCTACCCTGGAGCTGCTGACTTTGAATCTGCTTTTAATAAGATGTCCAGTCAGTGGTTTGTGTGCATGTGAGAATTTGAGAAGCAAGAGCTCCTGGAAGCCAACACATGATTCATCTTAGGAATTTTTACTCTGAAAGCATAGTCACTAGATTCTCTGAGGGTTTCATTCATTCATTCATTCATTCATCTATTTTAAACATATATTGGGCATCCATTGAGTGTTAGGCAGTGGGGCTATGACTATAAACAAGAGATATGAGCCAGGCATGGTGGCACATGCTTGTAATCCCAGTACTTGGGAGGATGAGACTGGAGGATCCGGGTTTGTGGCCAGCCTCAGCTATTTAGTGAGGCCCTCTGCAACTTAGTGAGACCCTGTTCCAAAAATAAAGAATAGGACTGGGAGTGTAGCTTGGAGGTAAAATACCCCCGAGTTTAATCCCCAGTAACACACACACACACACACACACACACACACACACACACACACACACACAAAGAAATATGTAATCCTTAACTTTAGGAAGCTTACTGTTTGGTGGGACAGGAAGACACTAAGCAAGCACTTCTTTAGGTATGATGGTAAGTAGCACCAGGGGCCAGCACAGTGAGCATGGCAGACACAGTACCATGGAAAGACCTGACCTGCCTGGTGACAGCACTCGGTGGGGAGGATAGGGAAGGCTTCTTGGGGGAAGTGATTCCTAAGCTGAGATCCAAATAATGATGAAAATGCACTTGTGCAGGGAGTGTTCTAGGCAGCCAGGCAACTCGTGCAAATGTCCAGGGGTGGGAACACATGAGATGTATTTTGCACTCTCTGAATTTTGAGAGTGGCATTATTGCAGCATTGCCTGTGACAGCAAGATGTGAGGAGCCTTTTCCCCTCTAGATGAGATGTTATATGACCTACTTATTTCATGTCTGAAAATATGCAAAATTACAGTTAAACAGACATGTTGCCCCGAGGGAGAAAGTCTCCCTCATGGGTGCACTCATACACCCGAGATGCCTTGGTCTGGTCCTCGGTCCTGCCATTGTCTGCACTCTCCTGCTCTTCCTCATTCCACCTATTCCTTTCCCAAGCCTGCCTAGGACATCATATTATAGCTTTATGACTGCAAGTAGTGCATTCGGGGGTGATCCCAGGAACCGTGAAGGTGGGAGGGGGAGGAAGATGTGTGAATGAGCAGGTAGGTTTCTACTGTGGGCAAGCTGGGCTTAACCCTGCTGGGGCTACTGGGCATAGAGTGGGGGATCAGCCAATCTGTCTAGGAAGGAGCCACACAATAAATATTCTAGGCTTTGCATGGTGTACAGTCCCCAAGATACAAATCTGCCCTTATAGAATGAAAGCAGCCACAGGTAACATGTAAACAAATGAATGTGGTTGTGTTCCAATAAAACTTTATTTACAAAAACAAGTGGTGGGCCGGATTTGACTAGAAGATTATATTTTGTCAACTCCTGGTATAGAATAATTCTCAGAATTGTTTCATCTGAAGGCCAGGCAGGCTGGGTATTTATCTACCAGCACGGGGGAGGACATGGTAAAGGGCTGCTCCTAATTCTGGAATGCTCTAGATCCCAGGTAGATGGGCAGAGGTGCTACTGTGGGAAGCCATGGATGTGTGGCAGCATGGTAAGAACCAAGGAGATACAAACAGAAATTGACATAGCTGCTCCATTCCCCGAGAACCCAGAGGAGGATGTTTTACGAGTGAAACAAAGCTCAGAGAGGTGACAGAGTGGGCCCGAGGTCACACAGCTGGGAAGGAATCCTGATTCCAATGGAGCTGGACCTATGCTATTTGTACTGAAAGAGAAGCATTTTCTGTGGCGGTCTCCAGTTGCATTCTAACATCTGGTAAGGAACTTGTGTTCTAAAGCAGTTTAGAAAGGAGGTCACCATAACCTTCTCCATAGAACGGGTTTCCTTCTGCTGCCTGAGTTGTTACAGACACTCTAGAGGGTCTAAGTAAAAACAAAGATGGATAATTTAAGGGCTCTTTATTCTTAAGAACTTAAAAACAGTCTTGATTATATGTGTTTCCCAGATGCATACATAGAACTTTTACAAGTCCATAAAAACACAGCAAGCTATCCAACAGAAAATAAAGGCAAATGATACAAACATGCAATTCTCAGAAGAGAAAATACAAATCGGCAGGGCATATACAGATGACCCCCATCTCATTAGCAACCAGGAAAATGCAAGAAAACAAACAAATGCCCTCTCTGCCTATCAGATGCTCCACAATTTAAATAACTTATAGCTGGGGGTGGTAGCACACACCTGTAATCCCAGTACTTAGGAGGCTGAGACAGGATGAGTGCAGGCTCCGGGTTAGTCTCAGCGACTTAGCAAGGCCCTCAGCAACTTACTGAGACCCTGTTTCAAAGTAAAAAATAAAAAGGGCTGGGGGGTGTAGCTCAGGGGTAGATTGCCCTTGCATCCAAGTCTCCAGCCCAAAGACGTGGAGTAATTGGTACTCAGGTGCTATTTGTATGCTGAAAATTGGTATAGCTTTTCTGGAGGGTACTTTGATTAATAAAATCCATTTCTTCTTCCTTTCTGCTTCCGAGACCCAGAGGAAGAATCACCGTCTGTCCCTGTCAGTCATGGTCATTCCAGTCCCCTTGCCAGTGACAAGGGTATGCATGGACTTGCCACTCAGTCCTGGCCAGTGGGACCAGGGCACGCTGCGGGGCTCTGTCTGGGCACGTTACCTAGAACATCTCCAGCCATTGCGTCTCACCGGGGAGGTGTCCCCCAGGGAGAAGGGTGGAGCAGAGGACGGCAGGAGGCACCTGGGTTCCAATGGCGGTATTGAACCAATGCTCAAGTTCAGGCTTCCCTGTAATGTGAGCAAATCAAGGCCTATTGTTTAGCTCCTTGGGTCTCCTTTTATTATCAACCTGAAGTACTGTAATGGGCACAATTATCTCTCCTGTATAGAAATATGAGCTCGTGTGTCCAAATAGACGATACACAAGTATTTTATTATTACATGTAATAGTGAGATATTAAGAGTAGCTTGAATGTGCATGGGGGAAGGATCAAGTGAAAAAAAAAATTATGGTTCAGTAAAACGCTGAACTGTAGATAACCAAGAAGACAATAAGGTACATTTTTTTTTTGGTACTGGGGATTGAACCCAGGGGCATTCTACCTCTGAATGATACCCCAGCCCTTTTGTTTTTTTGTTGCGAAACAGGGTCTCGCTAGGTTGCTGAGAGTCTCACTAAGTTGATGAGGCTGCCCTTGAACCTGTGATCTTCCTGTCTCAATCTCCCAAGTACTGCCCAGCCAATAAGGTAAATCTTTATGTATTGATTCTAACACGGAAAGATCTCCAAGACATAGTCTTAAGCTTGAAAAATAAGTGAAATAAGTGCATGTGGTATAACCCCATTAGTGAAAAACCAAGTAGTTCTAAAACTAAAATGTGAAAAAATTCATATGTGGGATATACAAAGGCATTTGCCTGAGGAGGTGGGGGGTGGGCAGGGAGTGCTGGGTAAAGACAGACTTTTGCTTTTTTAATGCAAAATGCTTGTATTGCGGGCAGCAGAAATGGATGAATTTATGAAGTTTGTCATAAAAATGTTCAGGAAATATCCCACCTGCTCATTATAGAAAAATCTAGCAAATAGTGGAAGGCACGGATGTAAGGCTTGTTCAAACCCTGAGAGACAGAGGTCTTTGTATTTTTAACCCAGTGTTTCAGGCCTCCTGGGAACAAAGAGGAGAGAGATTCTCTTCTGGCCTTGAATGTTTTTCTTGTGTGTAGCACAATTACTTGAGCAGAGTTCAGTGTTGCTAATCAAAAGCTGCTTGTCAAGCAGCAATGTCACTTCTCCTAGTCTGAATAAACAAAGCTTTATGGGAAATGGGTTTGAGAAGAGGGAGGAAGGGAGAGAGAAAGAGAGAGAGGGAGGGAGAGAGAGAGAGAGGAGAGTAGAGCCAGGCTTGGTAGCTCACATCTGTAATCCCAGTACTTGAAAGGATGAGACAGGAGGATGACAGGTTCGAGGTCAGCCTCAGCAACTTAGTGAGGCCCTTAGCAGCTTAATGAGATCTTGTTTAAAGAACAACAACAACAACAAAAACTAGGGCTAGAGGTGTAGCTCAGAGGTAGAAGGCCCTTGGGTTCAATTCCCAGTAAAACACACACACACACACACACACACACACACACACACACACACACACACGGTAGAGAGGGTGGGAAGTGGGGGCAGAGAAGAGAAGGAAGAGAAATAGATGAAGAAAGAGAAGAGAGATATTGGAGGGAGAGAATGAAGGAGGGAAAGGGTGGGCGGGGAGGCTGGGCGGGCGGGGTCCACGCACATGATTCTGGATTGTTCTCCACAGCTAACCACCCCGCCCAGCCTCCCCCGCAGCGGCTCTTTTCTCCCAAAGTCTTGGCACCATCTGACCGTGACCTTCGGAAGGAGACAGGCTCCCGGGTGACGCTCGGCCGGTAATGACAGCGTTGTAGGCAGGGACTGTGTCGTAATTGCCTTCCAGTTGTCGCCTACATTTTCTGGGCTGGGTACCATTAGTCTCAAAGCTCCTATCGCATGGCCATTAAATCATTGTTTTCTCTGACAGTGTCATTTCTGCAAAATCCCGAAGGAAAACGCGGCGCCGTCTCCAGGACTGGAACGCAGCCACCTGGTCATTATGCCGACAGCCCCTGGCCGCTGCCCCCAAGGCCCTCCCGTGACGCAGCTGCACAGCGGCCCCCACACCAAAGAGCGCCTGCACGCCCCGAGCCCCTCGTGCTTTTTTCTTGAGTGGAATTACCCTGGCCAGCAAGCACCAGTAGCTCTAATTTAAGACTGGGTCCAGGGAATGGGTGGAAAATAAAAAAAAAGAATAGCAGTAGAAAATGAAAAGGGTGTTCCTCTAAGGGTATCATTTATTTTTCCCTTCCAGCAAGTGACCAAAACAAAACTCTTTAGACAGGGTCTAATTGTGGTCTGAAATAAATTACTAAGAACAGGGAGATTTGGGGTCTGCTGAACATGGAGGGTGAGGTGACAGGGACCCACTGTCTTCAGGATTGGTCCTGCCGCCGCGTGCAGGGCTGAGTGGACAAGCGGCTGGAGAGTCTTTGACAGGGCTCTGGACAAACAAGTCCTGCCCCCTCTGGAGGTCAGCAGTCAGTCAGTCAGTCAGTCAGCAAACTCTGGTTGTGGCTCTGTATCTAACATCCTAGGTGCAGGGGTAGAGAATAAGCCAAGTGCCCTAGGACTGGGGATTGGAGGAGAAGTGTAGCCAGGGGCTGTTTATGAAGATGCCGGCAGGGCATGTAGTCCAGGAGGCAACAGCGGGAGCCTCTGCCACCCGAGTCCTGCAGGGGCAAAGCAAGGCAGGAGCAGCTGCATGCAAAGTGGGCAGCCTTAGCGAGGCCACGAGACAGGACGCAGATGACCATCGCAGCAGAGAAGCCGGGCGTGGTGGCGCACACTTGTGATCCCAGTACTTGGGAGGCTGAGACAGGAGGATCTGGGTTCGTGGCCAGCCTCAGCTACTTAGTGAGGACCTCTGCAATTTAGTGAGACCCTGTTTCAAAATAAAGAATAAAAAATAGGACTGGGGGTGTAGTTTGGAGGTAAAATGCCCCTGGGTTCAATCTTGGGTACTGAAAAAAAAAAAAAAAAAAAAAAAGCAGCAGCGAAGAGACAGAGACAGGGGACAAATAAACGCCTGGACCTTCCTCTCTGGTCCCTTGTTCTCCTGGTGGGGCTTCCGGTTAGCTGAATCCAGCCAGAAGCAGGAGAGCAAGGGACATGGTCAAGTTTTCATCTTCCTGGGTGTAGGACAGGGAGGAACAGAGTGGCAGCTGGCCCTGGACAGCAAGCAGAATTTCCTGGCACTTTCTCAGCCCTCCTGCAACATATGTTCTACCTGAGGAAGACAGACAGAACACGCTTAAGGTCCAACTACAAGGACCAATCAGCATCTTTATGCAAATCAGAACAGGCCGCCTCTGAGCCAACAGGTGCAGCCCCCTGCCGGGGTGCCCAGGCGCCTGGCTGGACATCGGCCCCACTCGACACTTGGGTGAAGAGCTTGTGCCCAACTTAACCCACAAAACACAGTGTTCCGACTGCCAAGTGGTCAGGGCTGAAGACGAACACCATCAGAGGGACTGATAAAGAACAAGGCTAGGGGCGGTGGCGGGGATTTTGCCCACGTTCGATTTGTCATCCTTCCAGGACCCTCGGCCATCCTGTCAGTCTTGCTGCCACCGAGGACAGGCGGGTGTCAGGTGATGCACACAGATGGCCTTTCCGGAGCATTAGGTCTGGTCGTGCTGGTGACACGGTGACAGACATGGCCAGCGAGGGCCCCTCGGGGCTCCGAATGGGCCGCCCCCCAGATCCAGCCCCCAGCGGCCCTCCCAGGACGCGAAGCCGGGCGGCCCCTGCAAAGCGCGTCCCTGTGGGAGCTGCCCGGAGCCCCCAGGGGACGGCACGGCTCTCTCCTCTCGGCTCCGGCTCCCTGAACTGTAATGACCAATTTGTCTTTCAGCGTTGATGTGCTGTCAGCGGGGCTGACACTGACTCTGAGTATTAATTTCTCCTCGAGCTGTCTTACACTGCAGCCGACAGAGGGACAAAAAAATGAAGCAGGTTTGCTGGATCCAGAAACCCATCACCCGGCTGCTTCTATTAGTGGTAAAGCTGTGGGGAAAGATAGGCTGAACTGTTTTTCCTTTTTTTTTTTCTTTAAAGCAGAAACCAAACCCCTAATGAAGTGTCCTTCATTCTGCAGTCCTGGGCCTGCAGTCCTCTCTCCCATTAGTCTCCTTGTCTGTGTGGCATCTTTGCTTTGTTTCTTTCAAGCAACCAGGTAGAGATGTTAGAAAGAGATCCATGGACACCCCAAATTGTTTTTTGTTTGTTTGTTTGTTTGTTTGTTTTGGTGTTGGGGATTGAACCCAGAGGCCTATCAATCTGAGCTACACTCCAAGCCCTTTTTACTTTTTAATTTTTTTTTTTTTTTTTTTTTTTTTTGCGGTCCTGGAGATTGAACTCAGGGGCATTCTACCTCCGAGCTACACCCCAGCCCTATTTTTTATTCTTCATTTTGAAACAGGGTCTCATTAAGTTGTGCAGGGCCTCACTAGGTAGCTGAGGCTGGCCGAGAACCCAGATCCTCCAGTCTCAGCCTCCCAAATGCTGGGATTAAAAGCATGCGCCACCATGCCTGGCTTATTTTTTAAATTTTGAAACAGGGTCTTGCTGAGTTGCTGAGGCTGGCCTCAAATCTGTGATCCTCTTGTCTCAGGCTCCCAAGCACTGGGATTACAGGTGTGCATCACCATGCCTGGCTACCTCCAATCTTTTCATATGTCCATAAAACACTCACTTATTTCTCGAATGTCTCATGTGTTTTTCAGATTGTGTTTTATTTGGGGATCTGGGGTTGGCAAAATGGGCGATGTGTTCATCCAACTCACATCTGCAAAGATGTCGGGAGTCTTGAGCTTTCCCTCTTGGCCTCTTTAAAGTTCATGGTTCCTTAGATCTGCTACCCCCCCCCCCCTTCTGCTGCTGCTTCTTTTTGTTACTGGGGATTGAACCCAGGGGTGTTCTACTTTTGAGCTACACCACAGCCATTTTTTAACTTTGTTTTTTGAAATAGGGTCTCTCTAAGTTGCTGAGGGTCTTATTAAATTGCTGAGGGTGGCTTTGAGGCTGCAATCCTCCTAGCTCAGCCTCCCAAGTACTGGGATTATAGGCGTGCGCCCCCAAGTCTGGCTGCACCTGCTTCTTCCCCCGCCCTCCCTTGTTTCTTCTGCCCCCTTATACAACCCACCATGGCAATGCCAAAGTGGCGGCCCCAGCCCTGGAGTTTATTGGACTCCCATCTCCATACCTGGGTCTGTCCCTCAGGGTCTAAATTCCAGATTTCCAGGTAAGGAAATCCGATTGGTGCAGCATGGATCAGGTGCTTCCCTCTGGTCCAATCGTCTGTGGCCTGGAGGGTGGACATCGTCCCACCTCATGGGGTATGTAGAGCTTCCCTGAACTTCCAGAAAGAGATGCTCTGGTGGCAAAAGCAGGTCCGGATTTAAATCTCTAACTCATCCGACCAATTCCAGACTGGTGGCCTTTGCTATTTAATTTCTTTCCACTTTGGTGCCTTCATCTGGCACGCTGGGGTGGTAATATTTACCTGACCATGTTTGGGGGTGTGCTGAGGATTGATGCTCATGGCCCATGGTACTCGGTGCTCAGTCAGTGTTACTTAGCAGCCAGCACTCCATCTTCTCAGGCCACCTGCAGCTTCCGCTGCTGCGGTGGGGAGGGTTCCCACCTGCTGTGTCCCATCTCCTGTGCACACGCGCCTCTCCTGCATCTGGAGGCTGCTGAGTCTTCCTGCAGCACCAGCCCACAAGTTTGAGGGAAATACATTTTTAAAACTTTTTATTGGCACTTTATATACTGGGATTTGTAGTTACGTATTTGTACACACGTAGCATAATTGAGTCAATTTCATTCCCCAGTACCTCCCCTCTCCCCAAGTTTTTGGGAAATTAACACCTTGGGGAAACCTCCAAATAATAGAGGGTGGAGGTTAGTGGAGGGGCACCCCCAGCCTCCCACTCTTTTTTTTTTTTTTGGTACTAGAGATCTGCCTGGGTGAGGGCCGCGTCTCTCTCTCAGTGAAGACGGGCAGATCAAGAGACGGTGCCATGGCCACAGACGCCAGAGACATTGCCCTCACTTCCTGCAGCGTCTCCTGACTTCAGGAAATGGGGCTTTGGTCAGCGGGGACCTCCCCTCGTCACCTGCTTCTGCTTTCCCCGGAACGTCTGAAGGTTTGAGATGAGAAATCCTTGTCACGAGCTGGGAGCGTCAACTTCACAGACTCCCAGGTCTGATCAGGAGCTGGGCTCGCTGCTTACTGGCTGGGTGACCTCCAGTGAGTGACATGCCCTCTCTGAGCCCCAGCCGCAGGGCTGGGAGAGGAGGCTTGAGCCCTTCGATGCAGAGGAAGGTTTCAGGAGTTATCAGCCACCACTTGCATTACTAATTACATGACACTTGTATTAAAATGGCCTCACTTACAAAACATGGTAAAAAGAAAACTCAACACCACCATTGTAAGAAGAAAACTGCTATTATGTGTCGGGAGTAGAAGGTAACTATCAAAGCAATGTAATAAAAAACCAACGTGTCGTTCAATTTTACCAGGCACTATCATTCAGACAAGACTGAGGCTGTGTCAGGACGTTGCACTGAGGATCTGATTTTCCAGAGAACTCAGCTAGAGAGTGTAATCCCAGATATGCAATGCACAGGAACACACTATCCTGCCACTCCAATTCCTCCTGACTCAGGACAGCAGCTTCAACAGGAGAAAAGTCGGCTTGCCTAGGGCAGAATTAGGCCTTCAGTTCACTACAAGACTCCAAAGCCCACGGCAATTGACGGGGATCGTGAAGCAAGAACAGGAGTTGACAATCTCGAAGACTAGGTGGCTTTGGTCCACTCAGGAAATACTGTATGAAATATACTTTATTTTAAAATGGTGGTGGTGGGTGGGGAGAGGAAACAAAACAATCTGTTTGATTTGAACAGGAAGCTTCACTAATTACAGTAACAGATGGATGCCTTGTAGAGTGGTGACCTCCCTGTCACTGGATGTAATCAAGCAAAGTCAGCCTGACCTGGGTATATCTATGTTCCCTACACTTTGGTCACCTCAGGGATATTTACCATGTCTCTGTACCACTTGTATTACTAATTACATAACACTTGTATTAAAATTGGCTCATTTAAAAAACACGGTGAAAAGAAGATTTGATACACCCTTGCAGGAAGTAAGCTGTTACTGCATGTCACAAGCAGAAGGTAGCTATCAAAGCAAATATAATAGTAATAAAAAAGTGTCATTCAATACAGCCAAGCACTATGGCTCAGTAGACAAGGCTCGGCCTGAGGCGCACTGGTTCTTTTTTAAAAAGGACGGATGTGGTGGTGCACGCCTGCAATCCCAGTACTACGGAGGCTGAGGCAGGAGGATCACAGGTCCGAGGTAAACCTCAGCAACTTAGTGAGATTCTCAACAACCTTGTGAGACCCTGTTTCTACACAGACAGACAGACAGACAGACAGACAGACAGACAGACAAAGGGAGAGCAACAGGTATTAGAGAAATGTTAAAGATGGAACTACCTCTAAACTGAGACTTTCCCTTTTGCATAATAAGAAAAGGACAGAAGAGAATTTTAAAAACAACTGTCTTCCTCTGTGCAGCTTCCTGTTCCAGTCTGTACAACACTGAATGTCACCTCCAGGCCTGCCCTCCGGCCAGACCCCACCCACCCAGGAGAAGAATCCGAGATTGGGGAAGAGAAGCTCAAAAAGCCCTTCTTGGTATATTTTCTTGATTATGAGTTTCTCAGCAGTAAATGATAGCAAATGGTTAACACTCTGCTCTGCCTTGGAGGACACAAGCCCTGATTTATAGTGACCGCCAGTTCCCCTGCGTGAAGGCCCCGCCATGCCGGCTCCGCCGCCCCCGTGGGTGCCACGGACGCAGAGCTGGGAAGAGCCGAACCCAGAGGGCTCTTGGGGGCAGTACGGGCTGGCGCCTGCACAGGCCTGCTATCCTCTAAAGGGTACCAGCTGAAAGTGGCACCCGCGGGTTGAGATCTAACGCTGGAAAATCTCCAGGATGCCCCCAAGCCTCTTGTTCGCCCCGGGGAAGATCGGTGCGGGCGGGCCTGCTCCCCATCCTGTTTCAGAGGTCAAGACATGGAGGGATCTTCTCACAAACATTTTAGACACCGCTTGAAGCTGGGCTGGACTGTCAGTTGTCTGAGTTTTGCACACCTGTATTTACTTCTCATCCGCATGTTGCCCGCTGGGATTCTTAACTGGGGTTTTGCTTTGAACCCACACAGGGTGTTAAGACACCTGCCTGCTTAACTTTTTTTTTTTTCTGTATTGGGGTGTGAATCAGTCCAGGGGCATTCTACTTCTGAGCTACACTCCTAGACCTATTTTATTTTCTATTTTGACACAGAGTTTCACTAAGTTGCTGAGGCTGACCTCAAATCTGCCAGCCTCCCATTTCAGCCTCCCAACTACTGGGATTACAGGCGTGCACCACAATGCCTGACTTGCACAAGGACTCCTCTTCCAGCAGCTCTCCTGGGCTGGTTCCAACCAGTCAGCGTCTTTCAAAGTTTAGCATCCCCCAGGAGTCGATTACTGACCGCGTCTCCATGCTGGCGAATGACTGTGTATTCCTATGACCATTAAAACCTCAGATCTGTCTGCGCATTTTGTTCTCAATACTTTCAAGGAAGCGCTGTGTCAAGACAAGGACTCGCTGAGGTCCCGCTATGTGCCGGGACTTGTATGATTAAGCAGTCTGTTTCACACAAGCGCAGTGAGGGTTCAGTGAGAGGCTAAGCCACCTCCACCACGCTTTGCCATGATTTCTCTTTGCTCATGAAACCCACACAAAGCCCGGAACAGTGCTGCGCCCCGTGGGTCCCCGGGAGGCACTTGTCGGGGGCAGTAGACTGCCAATGGCTCCAGACGCCGGCCCTGGCTGCTCTCCACGCCCGCTCAGCTCTCCCGGCCCATCGGGTGAACAGGCCACAGTGCGTCTGAGTGTCTTCCACCCGGAAAACAATGTTCTATATATCATCACTTAATCTTAATTGCAAGTGGCTTGGAGGACGCTGTGATGGGGCGATTTTACGCGGGGCCATTATGCTGGCATATGCACTTCATGATCTGTGGCCATCCGCAAGACAGCCTTTTAAAGCTTCCTAGGAAAGGTTTGGCACGAGCTCCTGGTGCATGTGTGAGTGTGGGTGCGTGTGCGCGTGCATGTGCATGCGTGTGTGTGTGTGTGTGTGTGTGTGTGTCTGTGTTGTGTGCGTATGTCTTTTCAGTGCAGGAACTGGCCTCTGTCTGGCACAATCAAGGGAGACTGTGGGTTTCTAGAACAAGTCATGGAATGCCTGCCCCGGTCCTCACCGCCAGAATGCCACGGCTCTGGCAGAACACTGTTGCTGACATCTTCAATCTGTGCCTTGCCGGTCGTCGCAGAGGGAGGGCTCTATCTGGGTCGGGTGCTTTGCACGAGTCCGGCAGGTGTCTGCGTGCTGCCCTGACGAGCCGGGGTCAGCTGGGCCCGAGCGCGGGCTCTGCCTGCCATATCATCTCGGCTGGTGCCTCGAGGAGTTTGGCGGGTGAACAATTCCAGCCATGCCCTTGCCACTTGTTGGAGCGACAGCAAATGCCATCTGTGTCTGGGAGGCAGGTGCCGTACTCACCAGACTGACCGTGAGCAGAGAGACCTGGGTCCCAGTTCTGTCTCGGAGGCTTATTCACTATGACCAGTTTCTGAACCTTCCTGAGCCTCAGTTTGTGTGTCTGTAAAATGGGCCCGGGAACAGCACCGCTTAGAGTTTTTGTAAGACTAACTGAGGGACTCTGCCCAGTGCTGGCGTGCGGTAAGTGTCTCTTTATGCTTCCTGGCGAAGTGGTTAAGAGTCAGTATTCGAGTAGTTACATTTAGCGCTGGAGAAAATGTGTAGAGATAAAACAGAAAGGCTTTGGAACCAAATTATCCTGAGTTTGATTCCAAGTTTTTTCCCGTTTATGAGTTGTGAATAAAAGCAGGGAGCCAGAAGGAATCACGCTCAATAGCTCCTAACGCCTGCCTTCTGGGGTGGGGACGGGGCTGGGACGAGGGTTTACGATACTGTGATTCTCCTACTGTAACTGTTTACAAGGTTAATGTTTCTATGTTTTTATTTGAGCAGGTAAGCACTGAGACTAGAAGGGAAATTAGAATGGGTTGAGTTTCCCAGATTTTCCTGAGCCCCAAACGCAAGGCCTCACAGCCCCTGGGGGTCCTTCTTAGTCCACTCTGCACCTCTTGGGAGGTGGGTGGGGATGTCAGGGTGCAGTCTCACCCTGCACAGTCCCCTGAGAGCCTGTAAATACCAGCCAGCTCCCAGCACCACAGGCTTCCTGGAGCCCGAGTCCCTGCAGCTGTAGAACATCCCTCACCGTTCTGAAACGGGGACACAGCTCTGCTCCCAGCTGCTGCGACCCTTTCCTGCGGGGTGGCCTCATGCCTGCTGGGTTGGAAATACATACGCAGCTTAAGGATAGAACCCCAGGGTGGTGGCGAACAGACCAGAGGAAGCCGGCGGCCCGAGCTCAGGTCACTCTCCGGGGGTGATTTAGGAGCGGGGCGAATCCACGGTGTCATCCAGGGCCGTATTTGGAGTGCACGGGCTCTGCACGTGGAGGTGAGCTGCTCGGATGTCTGCAAGGTACAGGCAAGGTGGCGACGAGACAGACCACCGAGGGCGCGGATTCCCCAGACAGCCCCTGCCGACGGCCGGGCACTGCGCACGTCCTGCGGCCATTCCTGCCCATTGGGACTCCCCTGGTGGGCAGTCTGAACTCCAGACACCTGAGGGCTGAGCCAGGCAAGGTTTTCTCAGGGCTGTGCTGCAGTCTGAGGGTCCTCCTGCCCAATCCTTCACCCCCTCTCTTCTTTCTCTAGGGTCAGACCTGCATGGTGGTCTGCATCCGTGTGTGTGTGTGTGTGTGTGTGTGTGTGTGTGTGTGTGTGTTTGGTAATGGGTATTGAACCCAGGGGCATTCTACTTCTGAGATATACCTCAGCCATCATCATCATCATCATCATCATTATTATTATTATTATTATTATTATTATTATTATTTTAAATAAAAGTCTCACTAGGTTTCTGAGTCTAAGTTGCTCAGGCTGATCTCGAACCTCTGATCCTCCTGCTTCAGCCCTCCAAGCACTGGGATTCTGTGTGTGTGCCACCATGCCCAGCTGAAGCCTCTTGTTCTATCACAAAGATGATCTCCAACACATCTTTTGCCCTTCTAACTCTGTCTTGGAGTCTGCCTCCCCAAGGACCCAGAGTGACAGAGCTCCCTGCATTCTTCCGGCCACAGCGAGCCACTTCCTCTTTCCGGTTGGCTGGACAGAGGGCTGTGGGTGTCTCTGGAGAGGGGACGAGGGGTCCAGGTGGCTAAGGAGGTGCCCTTGGGGTGTTGGCAGTTTGACAAAGCCTCCTCTTCAGCCTGGAGAGGGGGTCTCCACTTTGCTGAGGTGTTGGCCAGTGGGGGTCTCTGAAGGTGGCCATGTCTTCTTTCTTTTCTTTTTTTCTCTTCTTTTCTTTCCTTTTTTCCCCTCCCTCTCTGCCTCCCTTCTCTTCTCCCCTCCCCTCCCCTCCCCTCCCCTCCCCTCTTCTCCTCTTCTTCTTCTTCTTCTTCTTCTTCTTCTTCTTCTTCTTCTTCTTCTTCTTCTTCCTCTCTCTCTCTCTCTCTCTCTCTCTCTTTCTTCTTTCTTTTTTGTGGTACTGGAGACTGAACTCAGGGGCATTCTACCTCCCAGCTATGCCCCCGGCCCTATTTTTTTATTCTTTATTTTGAAATAGGATCTCACTAAGTTGTGGAGGGCCTCACTAAGTAGCTGAGGCTGGCCGCAAACCTGTGATCCTCCTGTTCTATCACAAAGACGATAGAATACTTGTAATCCCAAGTATTCACCACCACACCTGACTTTTTATCTTTTATTTTTGACACAGGGGAATTCTACTGAGCTACACCCCCAGCTCTGTTTAATTTTTTGATTTTGAAACAGGGTCTCCTAAGTCACTGAGGGTCTCCTGAGTTGCTGAGATTGCTCTTGTACTTGCAATCCTCCTATTTCAGCCTCCTAAGGATTGGGATGGCAGGTTTGTGCCACTACACCCGGCTGTGCTATGTTTTATTTATATGCTATGTTGTTATTAATGAAACAGAGAAAATTCAGCCAGGGGGGCGGGGCCTGCAGGCCTCTCCCTGCAGTCCCATGTCTTGGTATACTGTGACCTTTCCTTCTGATTACCCCTCTGCCAAGAGAAGAAGGCATTTTAAGGAGACAATAGTCTAGTTAATTAGGTGGTTCTATGTTTGCCAGACTTCACACTTGGAGCTCGGAGGCGGGAGGGGAGCCATCCCAGGAAGGAGCCGTGGGCTGGATTAATTTGGAACTGCATCCTGTGGACGACCAAAGTGCATGAAAGTTTAATGTCATCGGAGCTGCTTCTCTCTGTGGCTCCGTTTCTGTCCATTCTGTGGGAAATTGTCTTCGTCCTGTGTGAGGCCGCCACTTAGCTCAAGGGAGGATACTGTCCCCGACTCCCTGCCCCCACAGTCCATGATTCTGAGTGATCAGTTCGAATACAACCCTCGGCATGCTGCTGTGGACAGAGAGATCCCTGGAGGCACGTTTTCTTTGCACCAGCACCTTCCAAGCGGGCCAGCAGCTGGGCGGAGGGGCGCGGCCTGGGGCGCGGGTGCGGGGAGCTCCCCAGGGAAATGTGTCAGGTGTCCAGAGGGTCCCAGGAAGACGCACGCCTGCCTGTGGAGTGATCCTGTGGGAGCCGCCTGCACGTTTTCTTCCCTGCTCTTTTTTCAGTGACAGATAGCTTGAAATCAGTCCCAGCGGGAGTATTTACACCATAGTAATTGGCAAACATTACACATTCGGCTTTCTTGCTTGTTTTTACCAGAAAGCTGGTTCTTAAAAATTTATTGGTGCCTTGCTAGGGCAAAAGTTTTGGTCTGTACACGGACACATTCCTAGAGAAATTGTCCCTAAACCCTGCCACGCTGAGACAGCGTCTCTCATCAGGCCTTCCTGCCCAGGGTGTAAATCTCTCTGCATTTGTATTTATTTTTCCTATGATGTTTCCCTTCCTGCCTCTACCACTTACTCCCTGTGAAGCTGGACAGGTTAGTTAACCTCTCCAGGCCTCAGTTTTCTCATCTGTAAAATGGAGGTGATAATAGCATCAAGCCAGGCGTTGTGGCACACTCCAGTAATCCCAATACTTGGAAGTTAAGACAGGAAGATCTCAGGTTCGAGGCCAGCCTCAACAATTTAGTAAGACTCTCAGCAACTTAGCAGGGCCCTGTTTCAAAACTGAAAGATAAAATTGGGCTGAGGGAGCCGGGCATGGTGGCACACGCTTGTCATCCCAGTACTTGGGAGGCTGAGATAGGAGGATCATAGTTTCACAGCCAGCCTCAGCTACTTAGTGAGGCCCTCTGCAATTTAATGAGACCCTGTTTCAAAATAAAGAATAAAAAATAGGGCTGGAGCATAGCTGGGAGGTAGCATACCCTGGGTTCCATCCCCAGTACTGCCAAAAAAAAAAAAAAAAAAATTGGGCTAAGGGCATAGCTCAGAAGTATAATGGGGTTCAATTCCCAGTACTCAAATTAATAATAATAATAATAATAATAATAATAATAATAATGATAATAATAACAGTAATATCAGCAAGCCTTGCCTCTGCGGTTGCCATGGAGGAGTGGTGTAATATAGTACATTTAATATTTTAGTCTACCGGGTCCTCACCATAGCCCAGTGGCACAGGTGTTACTAGCCATATGAAGAAGGGACACTTTGTGGTTTTAAGTCATTGGATGAAAGTGTCACGACACAGGGCAGAGCTGGGATCAGAACCCAGGCGTCTGGAATTCCAAAGCCTGCAGGTCCGTCTGCAGAGCACATCGCTGTCTTTCCCACTGGGCACCCCTGGGCGGGTGCTGTCAGGAGCAGCAAGGAAAGAAGATGACGTTTTCTTCATTTCCTCTCGAGAGCCTTCTCGCCTCAAAGAGCGAGTGAGAAGGCGTTGGTGCACGTTCATTTGGATTCTGCACTTGGAGCCCGTCTGGAAGACAAAATGGAACATGGAGGGCGCCCTGGGTCCCCGCAGCTTCAGTCTCTGCCACATCAGAGCGGTGTATCAGAGACACATCTGGATGTTTCTTTGCCACGCCAAGACTTTTTTTTTTTGTAATGAGAGAGAAAATTTGGAGATGGAGGGGGAGGCTCCATTTTATCCTACAGATGAGCAAACTGAGTCCCCCAGAGGGAAGGAGAGGTTGCACGGATTTTTGGTGAGAGAGCTGAAGTATGAACTCCCATCGGACGTAGGTGTCCATCAAAGGATGAACGGATCGCAAAATCGTGGGATATGCGCACAATGGAATTCTACTCATTAACAAAGAAGGACAAAAAAGTGTCTTTTGCAGGAAAAGGGACAAACCTGGAGAATATTATGCTGAGTGAGATTAGCCAGTCACAGAAAGTGAAGGGTCCTATGTTTTCTCCCATATGGGGCCGGAGCTAGGGAGTAATCTGGATACCAGAGGGACTTCAGATAATGGAGGAGAAACTCAAGTGGAGTTTCTAGGGAAGGGCATGGTGGGGGAAGGAGAATCAATGAAGGGGTCACTTCTATTGACGCAATACAATATGTGAAACCGTCACTGCCAATCTGGATATCCTGTATGGGGAGGGGGGACCGTGGAGTGGAGAGGGAGCCGGGTGGGGGAGCTCACCTAGCACGTGTGCATGCACGTCCCCATCCCTCTGAACTACACTATGATGTGAGACTACAGTGCACCAGTAAGTGTATGTAAAAAAGAATGAAGCCAGGCGAGGTGGCGCACGCTTGCAATCCCAGCATTGGGGAGGCTGAGCCTGGAGGATCTGGGTTCGCGGCCAGCCTCAGCTGCTTAGTGAGGCCCTCCGCAACTTAGTGAGACCCTGTTTCAAAATAAAGAATAAAAAATAGGGCTGGGGCTGTAGCTTGGAGGTAGAATGCCCCCAGGTTCCATCTCCAGTACCTCAAAATAAATAAATAAATAAATAAATAAATAAATAAATAAATAAAAATAAAAAGAATTAAAAGAAAAACTTCCATCGGAATGGGTCCAAGCACCACACACAGCTGCCTGTGGCTGCAGCCGCTCACACCATGCCGGGCACAGGGCTCCATGGCACCTGCACGGGTAGGCAGACGGGAGCCAGCGTCTCATGGCAGAGCCTTAACTGTGATAAGCAAGACTGAGCTGAGAAAAACCTCTGGATGCAGATAAGGAAACGGAGGCTCAGAGAGGTGAAGGGACTCGCTCGGGGGGGCACAGCTACAGGGGGATCACAGGATTGGAACCAGCCTCCCTTAGGTCAGTTAACCACAATGGCCTCCTCTTGCACATCACCGTAAGAGCAGCGATTGCTTATTGTGCAACTACTATGCCCTGGGCCTCCTTTGATTGGAAAGGAATTGAGGAGCATTCTGAGCTCCTCCTTCAGCATCAGAGAGTCAAGGTTTCTCCAGGGGTTGCGCCAAGGTCAGCCCCCATGCCCACATTTCAACACTTCGCAAAGATGACACCGCCGCCTCTGCAGCTTAAACCCGACATTTCTCCCTCTGCCTGAACCCATGTTTTCCCAACTTCACTCTCACCTGCGATCATCATAGTCTACTGTGGTGTGCAGGCACATCTTTTACGATGAATATTTTTCTTTACGTTAACATTAAACAAACAAAAACCCCTCCGGTATCTATTTTAGTTTCTTCCTGAGCAGTAACATCCACGACATTATCCCTTTGAAAGTACTCATTAGAGTCTCCAAATGCACCATTGAAGTGAACACATGACTAACCAGTAAGAGAGACCGTGGCCGTCGCCTTGAAGCCACCCCGGAGTCACCAGGGGCTTGTGTCGCCTGCCTGCTCGGTGTGGCAACCTCCAAAGCCCAGGGCATGTGTGAAATCTTGTCCTGCTGCCTGGAGGGTGGGGAGAGGCCCAAGCACCAAATCCTCTCGCCAGGATTCTCTGGAATCTTGGGAATCTCCTGGGTTCTTTGGTGGATGCTGAAGAGGAAGCACTTTCAAGGATTGAACTAGCTGGGCATGGTGGCGTATGCCTCTAATCTCAGTACCTGGGAGGCTGAGACAGGGGAATCACAGGTTTGAGGACAGCCTCAGCAATGTAGGGAGACTCTCAGCAACCTACTGAGATCCTCTTTCAAAATAAAAACATAAAAAGGGCTGGGGGTATATCTTGGAGGTAGAACGCCCCTGGGCTCACTCTCCAGTGCCCCTTCCCCCAACTTACACAAAGAAGGACTGGACCAAGGCGCTGTCTGACTTCTCTGTATGTCAACTGAATCTCTAGGATTTTGTCTCATGATAGTCTCTGTCTTGATTTAGGTTTCCTGGGACACTAGAGCCATAGCTACGGCAGGCCGGCTCATGTCACCTCTGTCCTATGTGTCAGCTCCAAACCTCACAGCCTCTTGGAAGATGGACGTTGTACCCCATTTTATAGATGAGAACACAGAGAGGCATGCTGGCAAAACTAGCCAGTGTGTGACGGGGGAGCCCGGCTCCCAGGCCAGGTTAGCCCGATTTAAAGCCTGAACGCTGCGCTCAGCTGTTCTCTGACGCCCCTGCCCACCTGGGGTTACCAGGCGGGTTCCGGTCTGCGGTCCTCTCAGGAACTCAGCAGAATCAGGCTGACAAGTTGGCGGCTGAGGCTTGGAGGTCCAGGGCCCCAGCTGACCCCAGCCGCTCACCTCTAAAGCGCTCAGCCGGGGAGGGAGAGCTTCAGACCAAGGCCCCCCTCCCAGGCGGAGTCCTTCATACCGAGCTGCTGCATTTCCACCTCAGCCCCTAGGCTGATGACGGTCCCTGAGATGGGCCCGGAGGAGCGGGCTGCTCCACCCACGTGACCCCGAAAACGGCCTCCACTCCGGCAGCGCAGTTCTAAGGAGCGGTGTTGAAAAGGATCTTCTCGCCCCGTCTGACTGTGATGTGCGTTTGGCACTGTCGCCTTGTAAATGAGGAACGCTGTGTGTCACCTTTGTGAGGGACTTCTTGTCTCAACCTGACATGATATTCTGGATCCGTTCCCAAGCCTAAGTGAGCAGGGTGATTTATTATCGTGACAACTCACGCCACCGCAGTCCCTGCCCCAGTGCGCAACAGGACGGCCTGGCACTTGGCGGCTTTGCCGTGAACTTAACAGCAGTGCGCCAAGGTCTCGGATACGCTTTCCTTAATTCATTGCGGATTCTGTGGGCTGGAGAGGCACTGAACTTTAACAACAGATTGTGCTGTTTGGACTGTCCTAAGTGCAGGGGGGACGCGGGGACCTCACCAGATGTCAGGAAGGCCGGGGCAGGTGGAGCGACCTTCCTTGCTGGCCTGGCTTTCCCCGTGTTTGACCGGGAAGCTGAGTCTTCACGTCCCCGACCAGTTACTTGTCCATGGTTCCTGCTGGTCCTCGAAGGCATTTACCTCTGAAATCCTTGCTTTTAGGACCCATTTCCTGATGCTCTAGGCAGGCCTCTGGACTCCCATTTCACCCCATTCATTCACTCGACACCATTACAGGCACCAATCCCATGTCAGGCTGGGAGTCGGAAGCAGTGGATGAGAGTAATTAACCCGGATGGTCACCACTTGCCAGCAGTTATCCTCACAGCAGCCCAGGAGGTAAATACTGTCATTGTTGTCAGCTTGCAGATGGTAATGCCGAGGCCCAGAGAGGTGATGCACAGCTAGTAAGTCCATGTCCTCCTCCTCCTCTTTCTTCTTTCTTTTGTGGTACTGGGGATTGAACCCAGGGGCATTCTACCTCTGAGCTACACTCCCAGCCCTATTTTATTTTTTTATTTTGAATAAGGGTCTTGCTAAGTTGTGGAGGGTCTCACTAATTTGCCGAGGCTGGCTGTGAACCTGCGATCCTCCTGTCTCAGCCTCCCAAGCACGGGGATCAGTTGCGTTTTTAACCACCGCACATCACTCTTTCTGGCAAGGCTGATTCCAGGGAGCTTACATCAGCTTTCAAGGATTCGCCTGGCTTCCCGCTCTGTGGATTTAAGAAATGCAATGCGATACAAGGGCTTTTTTCCAACCCAGTGAAACCAGCAAGCTCCCTCCCCTGGGAATGCCATTGGTCAGCCCTCCACCTGCAATTTTCGCCCCTTTCTGGGCTGAAAGGGAGACTTGTTTGGAGGCGAGCCTTGTGCTCGGTGCCTTGTAAATCTTTTTAAAACCTTCTGCAAGTTGTCTTTCTCTCCAAATATGGCGACTTCCCAGGCCTGGATTTGGCGTTCATCTCTCCGCAGAGGCGGGGAGGCCCGTACAAGGTCATGCTTGTGTGGTTTTTATCTTCTTGTACAAACCTGGTTCTGCCAGCCGTGTCCTCAGTGTGGCCAGATGTTGCGACTGTGCCTTCCCAAGGTCCTTTCTCTGTCACCCAAGAGAGCGGCTGTCTTCCCCCAAATCCTCCACTCTTCCTTGTCTTGGGATATTAACTCGGAAAGCAAGAAAGAGGAAGAAGCAAGGGGGAGGAGAGCTGGAAAGTGATCCGATGTGCACGGGCAGAGGGAGAAATGATTATCGCTGATAAAACTGGGGTATTAAAAATAAGGGCACGTGGGTGGTGAAGGCCCACGCGAGGCAGGGCCGCTCTAGCCTGGCGGCGTGTTGGCCGCTCTCGGGCAGTCTCCATGGAAACCCAAGTTGGGCACGTTCACAAACTCGTGTTAACTGTGTGAAAAATCTGCGCTCTGCAAAACAGTGTCGAGGAAGGGCAGGAGGGGGGCACCCGGACAGATGCCTGCCGTGTTTGAGGGTCAAGGCCACGGGTATAAGATTTGGTGGCTGCTGACCAGGAACCTGGTTTCAGGTGGGTTTTTTCCTACGGTTGCACACTCTAAACTCAGAAGTCTTGAAGGCATAGTTTTTTTGTTTTTTTAAATTTTTTGTCTTGGTACTGGGGATTGAACCCAGGGGTATGTTGCCTCTAAACAACCCCCCCAGCCCCTCCCCCTTTTTGTGTGTGTGTGGTACTGAGAATTGAACGGGGGCGGGGAGGTTTCCACCTCTAAGCTATACAAGCAGCCTGTATGTATGTATGTATATATGTATGTATGTCCTGGGGTTTGAACCCAAGGGCATTCTACCTCTGAGCTACACTCTCAGCCCTATTCTATTTTTATTTTGAAGCAAGGTCTCTCTAGGTTGATGAGAGCCTCACTACTTGCTGAGGCTTACCACATCTTTGATCCTTTGTCTCAGCCTTCCTGAGATTATAGACCTGCACCACCATGCCCAGCTTACAATGAGCTCTCTTTGTTTTTATTTTTTATTTTGAAACAGGGTTTTGCTAGGCTGCTGAGAGTCTCATTAAATTGCTGAGGCTGGACACGAATCTGCGATCCTCTTGTCTCAGCCTCTCAACTACTGAGATTACAGGCATATGCCACCATGCCCCATTTAAAAAAAAGAAAAACAGGGTTTCTCTAGGTTGCTGAGGCTGGCCTTGAACCTGCGATCCTCTTGTGTAAGGCTCTCAAGTACTGGGATTACAGCTGTGTGCCATCATGCTTGGCTTGTAATTCTTCACTGGTTGGCAAAGAGGTCCCCTCCAGGCCTCCTGGCCCTATTCAGTGACACCCTGGACCTCCGCGGACCCTGACAACAGAAGGGTGAGCGGCTGTTCCTGTGTCTTTGCTGTGCTGATTTTTAAAAACATATTAATATTTACTATCCTCCTCAGCTATTATTAGACAAGAAAGTGAGGCCCGGGCCGCTAAATTCAGGCCGCACAGCTCTAAAGTGACAGGTCTGGGGCTCCATCCCAGGGATTCTTGCTTCAGAGCTCCCAACTTCTTGCTTTTATATTTTTTGGACAGTTTTATTGAGGTATAATTCATACACCATACAATTTGTCCACTTAAAGCATATGATTCAATGATTTTTAGTGGATTCGCAGATAGACACAACCATCAGCATGGTCAATTTTAGAACATTTTCATCAGCTCAAGAAAGAAAAAAACAACCCTGTAGATATGGCCAGGTTACCGTCCCTGTCTTTCAGCCCGCAGCAAGCGCTCACCTCCGTCTTCTCTCTGGATCTCTGCTCTGGACTTCTAGATGAATGGGTTCCCGCGCTGTGTCCTTTCACACTGAGCTTCTTTGGCTTTGCATAACGTCTCCAAGAGCTGGAGTGACACATGTCACATTGCTTTTTTTTTTTTTTTTTGCAGTGCTAGGGGTTGAACCCTGGGGTATTCTACCTCCGAGCTACACCCCCAGCCCTATTTTTCATTATTTATTTTGAAACAGGGTCTCACTAAGTTGCGGAGTGCCTCACTAAGTAGCTAAGGCTGGCGGTGAACCTGCGACCCTCCTGTCTCAGCCTCCCAAGTACTGGGGTGACAACCATGCACCACCATGCCCAGCTACCTCACTGCTTTTTAATGGCTGATTAATATTCCACTGCATGGATGTGCCACATGCTGTTTTGCCGTCTGTCAGCTGAGGGGCATTGGCACTGAGCTCTCCTGCTGACCTGGCATGGCCCTGAGCTCACCAAGGTCCCAGTCACTGGCGGACCCAGGACCTGGACCCAGTCTGCCTCCTTAGCTCAAGTATGAGAGCACTTAAATAGGTAAAGATCTCGTTTCCTGTTATTAATAAAACCACGAAGCTCCTATACTTCAAGTGCAGAGTCTGGGGGAGTGGTGAGTGGGAATAGGATGTGGGATTCTCATTCGGGGAAGGAAAAGTTCTGAGTGGCTTGGGAAGCAAGTGACTGCGACAAGAAGGAGTTTTGAGGGCTTCTGCTCAGCGGAGGGAGGTCTAGAGACCTCAGAAACCCTGAGCAAGTCTCCTACCTGCTCCGTGCCTCAGTTTCCTGATTCATAAAACAGGAATAGTTATAGCTTCGGTGGAGGCAGAAGCAGCTCCTGGTTCCTCCCTCTTGGTCCAGACTTTGAACTTCTTTATCCTCTGTTTTCTTTAAGAGGGGAGAGATGCCTCCGCTCTGGGGCTGTTCGAGGATGAGTGAACTCTCAGCGCACTTCCAGGGAAAGCCCTCCATGCGTCCTTGAGCCATGACGGTGAGGCCAGGACCCCCGGGGGGAGTCTGGGGCCTTAAACACTGGCATCAAGCCGGGCATGGTGGGGCGGGCTCACCAGTAATCCAGTGCTTGGGAGGCAGAGACAGGAGGACCACAGGTTTGCAGCCAGCCTCACGACTTAGCAAGGTCCTTCACAACTCAGTGAGACCTTGTTTCAAAATAAAAGAATAAAATAGGGCTGAGGTGTAGCTTGGAGGTAGAATGCCCCTGGGTTCCATCCCCAATACCAAAAGAAAAACAAATTGAAAATTGGTATCTCAGCCCCGGTTCCTTTTGCTCTCACACCGATTGTGGCCCTCCAGTTCCAGGTTACTGGGAGAGCCCATCTCCGACATCCACCAGCTGCCGTGCCTGCCTGTGTGTCTCCCACCCAAGCCGGCCTCTGCTGGCGCTCAAGTCACCTCTCCCAGTGAACACCACACCTTTAGTATATGGGGCAGACACACCCAGAGAGCGAGCACTGCACAGGAAGACTTGTGGGCACGCCCCCGCCGCCCGGGCCACGCCCCTGCCGCCCAGGCCACGCCCCCACCCAGGCCACGCCCCCGCCGCCCGGGCAGTGTCCTCTGCTCACTGCATCTGAGGATATAAAGTTAATCGGCGGTTCTCTTGGCCTTGCTTTGGTTAACTGATATCCCTCTGCTCTTTACTTCGTAAACACCTCCTGGTCTTCCTGATCCCATTTTCCTTTAGCTGTTGCCTCTGAACACACACACACACACACACACACACACACACACACACCACCACCACAACCACCACCACCACCACCAACAACAACAAAACCTAAAACTCCAAACAAGATAAAACAAAGCATCAAACACAGAAAAAAACCCAAACTCTACATTGTATCATGCGATGTGATACAGTGGTAACACTTGATACATTTGGCTGTGATGAATCTATTTTTGTTTTCAAGCTATGAACTAAATACAAATGAGGAAACGTGCCATGTTAGAGTGTTCCCTTTTCTTCGGTGTATATTCTTTGAATATGTGCTCGTATTTTTCTTCTTCTTCTTTTTAATGGACATTATATACCAGGGATGATGGACCTTCTCTAACCTGTCCTTGTCTTTCCACCTCCCCTCCAGGAAGTCTGATCAGGATCGGCCCAGGTCAGGGGGAAGCAGGAGCTTTGGAGCCAGGCCGAGCTGGGTTCGAATCCCAGTGGTGTCACCAGGGCCAGGCCATCTCGTTTCCCTGAATCTCTGACTCTTCGTCTGCCAAATGGAGCTTAGTATACTTTTCATGGCTGTCAGGGGCCTAGTTCGGCCAGCTAGACCTTGCCTCTAGATGGCGCCTGGTAAAGTGCCAGAAGCAGCTACAGGTGAATAACATCCCGGGGCTGTGCCACGCCAGAGCGCAAGCACCAGCACGCCCGACTCATGGCCGGCCCAGGTGAGAGCTGTATGAGACGCCTCGTGGCTTAGGCCCTGCGCAGCTTTAAAAGCCTCCACCTCTCGCCTAGAGAGAGAGCTGCTGGGGAAAGGCTGGTTGGGAAGTGGCTGGGCTGGGTTGCTGGGAGAAGTTCTGGGAGGAAGTGGTTGGGAAGAAGAAGCGGTTGGGAAGAGGTTGGCTGGGTTGCTGGGGAAGTCCTGGGAAGAAAGATTGTGGGTTGCTAGTGGAAGTCGGGTTGCTAGAGAGAGGGGTTATTGGAAGTCTGTAGGAAAAGCACTATTTGGAAAGATGACCTCTGTACTGTGTTTGTTATTGCTTGTGCAATGCTCTTGATCCCAGAAAGAGAGAGATATAATAAAAGAGGTTCAAACCAGTAATATTTAGGCAGCGTCTTTTATTGGGGCCTCGTGGCTGAGGGTTTAGCCTGGGGCGCCTGATACTCTGGGACTGGGAAGCCGGGTTGGTGCTCCGGGGATGGGAGGCTGGGCT
>PVLC010003205.1:79577-100997 GCA_004027655.1 Graphiurus murinus | reverse complement strand
CCACCACGCCCGGCTCATCACATGTTTAAAGAAAGACTAACAATGGACTGAACAAATAAGAAAGGTGACAGAAGATAGTCATATTGGATATGATAGAAGCTCCAAAAAGAGGGACCAGAGGAAATATGTGTATCAAAAATCTGTTTTACCAGCCGGGCGTGGTGGCGCACGCTTGTAATCCCAGCATTCGGGAGGCTGAGACTGGAGGATCCGGGTTCGAGATCAGCCTCAGCTACCTAGTGAGGCACTCCGCAACTTAGTGAGACTCAGTTTCAAAATAAAGAATAAAAAATAGGGCTGGGGGTATAGCTCGGAGGTAGAATGCCCCTGAGTTCAATCCCCAGTACCGCCAAAAAAAACCAAAAAAAAAAAAAAAAAAAAAAATCTGTTTTACCTCATATATGGAAGCTAAGGAGAAATTGGGAGGCAGGAGGGACTCCGACAAAGGAAAAGCCTTAGTGGAGTGAGGGAGGGGACTTAACTGATGGAGGTGGGAGTGGAGAGGAAGACTTGAAGAGGTAAACATCTCAGTGAACATGATGTACATACATGAATTTATCAATGCCAATCATAGTGTTGTGCGTGGGAAGGTGGGGAGGGAGAGAGTATGAGGTGGGAACTAGGGGAGGGCTTATCAAGTGCTGTGTGCATGTATGCATCTGTCACCCTGAACTTCATCACAGTGTATGATTACAATGCACCAATGAATAAAAAGATAAAAATCTGTTCTAAAAAATAATGCCCAGAACTATAAGAATTAACTTTTAATGAAAAATCTGAAAGATTGCCCAGCAAAATGGGAGATGAAAATTAAACTAACACTAGAGCAAGGCATATCATCATAAATATTTTAAGACACTACAGAAGAAGAGAAAATTCTTAAAGCCTCGAGAAAGAGATGGAAAAATTACATCTTAATTCTTTTTTTGCTACTATAACAGCATTCAAAGGCTGGGTAATTCATAAACAATGGGAGTTTTTTTCGCTCACAGTTCTGGAGGCTAGGAAGTCCAAGAGCGTGGTGCTGGCATCTGGCATGGGCCTACATGCTGTATCATCCCATGAGATGTGGTAGAATGCCAAAAGAGCATGGTAAGCCCTGCTTCCCAATACTGTTGAATTCAGGATTAAGTTTACAACACATGAATTTTGGGGGACGCATCCAAACCATCAGGTAGGTTACACAAAGTGGATTAGGAATCAGAATAAGATTAGACTCTCAGGAACAATACAAAAAGCTAGAAGATAATGAATTTTGTAAAGACAGCAAAACTCCACCTCTGTTCTCATGGGGTCACAGCTGTGCCCAACAATTTAATTGACATAGATAGAGTAGGAGGAGAAAACATACAAATTTATTTACAAATGATTAATGTGGCACAGGAGGCCTCATACTGAAGTGAAGATGCACAGAAACAGTCAATTCTTTATATACTGAATCGGGTAAAAAGTTGCAAGTTATGAAGAATCTAAACTATGTGGTGAGGCTTTAAGGATAAGAATTACTTTAATGAGGTCTATGGAGAATTATCTTGGTCTTGACTCAATTTCTCATCCTTGAAGATGAAAAGGCAGCATTTTTTTCACATGGGAATTTCATCTTTTTAAAGAAATAATGTGAATATCAGAGTGGCCTTTTTTCACCTGTTGTTTTTCAAATGGATTTAACCCAGTATGCCAAAGTAGCAGATTTAACCCCTTCAGAATTCTATATCCAGCCAAACTAACATGCATGAGGGTAGAAGAAAGACATTTTTGGACCTGTAAGTTCTCATCAATTTTAGATCTTAAGCATCCTTTTCTGGAGGCTCCCTAAGGATATATTTCTCTAAAGTCAAGACATCATCCAAGGGAGAAGAAGGCTAAATGCCTTGGAAACAAGCTTTATATCACAGGAAGGAGGTGAAGGCAATTTTCAGAAGGAAGGAAAAGAAAAGGGCCAGATGGCTGTGATGTGGAAAGGCTCTGGAGCAGCCAGTCCAGTTCAAGGTAAGAACATAGAGGGTTCCAGCAGCCAGGTGTGCAAGAAAAATAAATAAGTAAATACATAAATTAATGAGTGAAAAGCAAAACTGATGGACTTCCTGTTGTGCTGAAATTCAGCTCTGGCAGAGTTGGTAGAAAAGTGACAGTTATATAGTAAACTCATCAATTGGAACAAGTGAGAAAATTATTGATTCCATGTAACAAGATATTATAGAAAAATGAAATCAGAATATACTATATTGATATAGACTGCATTATTTTATGTAGCATTAAATATAAACAGTTAGCATTGTTTATATTGTAAAAAAATAGTAGAGCTCTCTTGTAGAAGAATAGAAAAAGATGAGTTTATAGTGGGCCCTTGATCTGTGAAATCTGTATCCACAATTCAACCAAATGAGAATTTAAAATATTTGGAAAATCATTATATCTGTACTGAACATGAACACATTTTTTTTCTGGTTAGTATTCCCTAAACAACATAGTACAACACCTATTTGCATACCATTTACATTGTTTTAAGTATGATAAGCAATCTAGAGATGAGTTAAAGTGTATGAGAGGATGTGTATAGGCAATGTGCAAATACAGCATCATCTTATAAAATACAACATTATCTTATATAAAGGGCTTGAGTACTGCAGAGTAACTTTGTGCAGAGTGCACACTTTGGTATGTGTGGGATCCTTGGAACCAGTTCTCCATGGATACTGAGGGATGCTTGTCTATGCTTGTATGTAAGACGGTGGGGGCATGGCTGTGAGTTAAATTTTCATCTTACATAGTAGCAATCAAGAGTTTAAATTTTAGAAAATCATGAAAGAACAATATAAATAAGTGACTTAGAGAGCTGGGTGTGCTGGCGCATGCTTGTAATCCCAGCATTTGGGAGGCTGAGACTGGAGGATCCAGGTTTGCGGCCAGCCTCAGCTACCTAGTGAGGCACTCCGCAACTTAGTGAGACCCTGTTTCAAAATAAAGACTAAAAAATAGGGTTGGGGGTATAGCTTTGAGGTAGAATGCCCCTGAGTTCAATCCCCAGTACAACAAAAAGAAAAAGAAAAAGAAAAAAAAAGTGATTTAGAAATATAGAAGTAAACAGGAGAAAAAAATCATTTAAAATGACCAGTTTTGGGAGTTAGGATTGGGAAAGCAGATGACTGGGGTAGGTGTTTGCTTTTTTGTGCGTTACTTTAATAATAACAAAAGTAAATTAAAGAAAAAGCACTCACTTAAAATCTACTATCTTAGCCGGGCGTGGTGGCCAACGCTTGTAATCCCAGCATTCGGGAGGCTGAGACCGGAGGATCCGGGTTTGCGGCCAGCCTCAGCTACCTAGTGAGGCACTCCACAACTTAGTGAGACCCGGTTTCAAAATAAAGAATAAAAAATAGGGCTGGGGGTGTAGCTCGGAGGTAGAATGCCCCTGAGTTCAATCACCAGTGCCGCAAAAAAAAAAAAAAAAAAAAAATCTGCTATCTTGACAAACATCTTTTATGTAATTCTTAAAAAATTATAATATTCTGATTTTTTTTGCCAAATAGCTAAATGAAAAAGTACCTGAAAGTAATTCCAAAGCAGTAAAATAGAAAATCTACAAAATTTCCTGTTTCTTTCCTATAAACTGTTCAAGAATCCATGTAGTATATTTGAAAGTATTTCATATCTAAATATAGTCAGGAGGTCATCCAATAAATACTTTTGAATAAAAATTTGAACATGAATGATGAATGTTCCAATTTTTTTAAATAGTGAAACTGTCTTTTTTCAACTATTAAAGTTAGATTATGTACTGTCTGTAAGTTCAATGCTACTTAAATAGGATCTGGCCATACGTATGGGAGATGCTTGCTTAAGTGTTTGGATGGAATTGAAATTTTTGAGTGCCCTGGAGACCTGTATGAGCCAGGAATGGAGGGAGGGGTGCTCTCAGATCATTTGCTACAATTTGATTTGTCACTTTTCTTTTGGAAGGAGAATGAAATTCACAAATTCCTAGAGGATTTTACTAGGAGTGAAATTCCAAGCTTTTATGATCCTTTTCTGTAAAGGAACTTCCTGGACTCCATGCTTTAGGATTCTGACATACATCTGGATTCGAGATGGATTCACTATTCTCCTCATAGTCTATAAATCACACATCCAAAATGAAATGTCTTCTAATCTACTGCAGTCCCAGCCACTTGTCAGTATTTTCTTAGCATCTAAAGAATGTATCTTAAAATCACAAAGTCTTTCCAATTTAGGGAAGAGTATTTTTGGTGTGTTTCACTATTCCTATTTTACTTCAATTAATTTTGTACTCCTGCAATCAAAATCTTCCTATGACTAGTTTTCTCCTTTCCCCTTTATTTTTATTTTAATTAGTTAAATAATCAATTAATTATTTTTGAGGTACTGGGAATTGAAACCAGAGGCATTCTACCTCTGAGCTACACCCTGAGCCTTTTTCATTTTTTGTTTTGAAACAGAGTCTTGCTGAGGCTGGCCTCCAACCTGTGATCCTCCTGTCTCAATCTCCCATGTACTGGGATTACAGGCATACACCACCATGCGCGGCTTCCCCTTATTTTTAAAGGAAACATTTAATGAATTCATACTTATTGATTACTGGAAAAGTTGAGGGAAAACACCACTCCCAATATTAGAACAGATTATACAATGTTCACTATGTGTTGGTAGTATTCTAAATATTTTATTCATAAAATCCACTTAATTCTCTTGTATTAGTTTTCTATTGCTGCTCTCACAAATCACCACAGTTATAGTGGATCATAACACAGGTATCCTGTCATAACAGTTCTCTATTCAGAAGTCTAACACGATTTGACTGGGCGAATAGTAAGGTAAACTAGGGAGGTATATTTTATTGGTGATTTTTCTCTGGAGACTCTAGGAAGGAATGTTTCTTTACTTTTCCAGCTTTTGGAAGCAGCTCACATTCCTTGGCTCCTGGTCCCCCGCTACATCTTAAAAGCCAAAAGCCTAGCATCTCTTGAACACTGCTTGTGTTGGCAACTCTCGGTTTCTCTCTCTCTTCTTCTATCTCCTTCCACTTTTCTTTTTTTTTTTTTTTTGCGTTACTGGGGTTTGAACTCAGAGGCATTCTACCTCCGAGCTATACCCCCAGCCCTATTTTTTATTCTTTATTTTGAAACCGAGTCTCACTAAGTTGCGGAGTGCCTCACTAGGTAGCTGAGGCTGGCCACGAACCCTGATTCTCTGGTCTCAGCCTCCCGAATGCTGGGATTACAAGCATGCGCCACCACACCCCGGCTCTTCTTCCACTTTTCTAAAAGATATGTTGAGCCTGGCGTGGTGGCGCACGCTTGTAATCCCAGCATTCAGGAGGCTGAGACCAGAGGATCCGGGTTCGCGGCCAGCCTCAGCTACCTAGTGAGGCATTCCCACTCCGCAACTTAGTAAGACCCGGTTTCAAAATAAAGAATAAAAAAAAATAGGGCTGGGGGTGTAGCTCGGAGGTAGAATGCCCCTGAGTTCAATCCCTAGTACCACAAAAAAAAAAAAAAAAAGATATCTTGAATGAACAATTCTTGTTCTTTTAGCTTCATAATCTCTCTTTTTTTCCCAGTGATTTTTATTTATTTTTTAACAACCCTGTCATAAGGTCAGCTGTAGCAACCTTAATTCCATTTGTAAATTTCTTCTATTTTGTTACATATGGTAATGTACAGACTCTAGGGATTAGAACATAGATTTCTGGGCATATTATGTGTTTGCCACACCTTTTATCCATGCTAGAATACCTGTAGGTACTATAATGGTGATGATGATTACCCATCAGTCTCCCATGTACTAGGATTACAGACATGCACCATCATATCTGTACAGATAAGGCAGGAACAGCCTATGTAAATTCCCTGAGGTAACAAAACTGATCTTTGAACCCAGACAATCTGGCTCCAGAACCTTTAAAAACTATATTTACACCAGGATAACTCACCATCAACATATTTTTATACTTTTTAATTTAGTTTCTTTTTTTGTGCTGTTTAACATAATTGTTAGAGTGTAGGCATCACTTTGTAGCCTTTATTTCTTACCCTTTCTGCTTAGCATTCCCACATAAACTTTCCCCACATCTTTGAAATGTCTATCTGGCATTCCCCTGCAGCCTCAGGGCCTTGGTCCATGCTCTTTCTCTTGTGTGTGACATCTTTTGCGTGATGTCATCTTGTCAGTGAAAGCTTCCCTGACCACTGTTTCTAACAGTGTACCCTATCACTTCCCACCTTCACACCTTAATTTTCTTCATAACATTGGTCACTTACTGATTTTGTGTTATTTATTTATTATTTGTATCCTCTGTTAAAATATAATCTCCATGAAGACAGGGGTTTTATTTTGCTCATTTATGTAGGCTCTCAATAAATATTTCTTAAATGAAAGGAATAATAGAAAAATTTAAATTAAGGAAATCCATTAACATATTCTATTGATTGCTTATTTGTAAATACATTTTGTGTGTGTGTGTGTGTGTGTGTGTGTGTGTGTATGTGTGTGTGTGTGGTGTTGGGGATTGAACTCAGTGGTGTTATAGCTCTGAGCTACAACCACAATCCTATTTTATTTGTTATTTTGAAACAGGATCTTGCTGTGTTACTGTACACTGGCCTTGAACCTGCAATCCTTCTCTCTCAGCATTCCAAGTATTGGGATTACAGGCATGTGCTACATGCCTGGCTCGTAAATATAATCTTTAATTGTAGCACTAGAGGCAATGCAATGCAGTGTGTGTGTGCGTGTGTGCGTGTGTGTGTGTGTGTGTGTGTGTGTGTGTGTGTGCCATGATCATATATTTAAATATTAAATCTTAAGCACTTTCCATTCTCCTTTTGGTCTTCAGAACTATTGATTTTAATAGCTGTGTTAAAAATAATAATTTAGTAGATGTAAGTAATTAACCATCCTTATAGTCAGTGTCTTTTAGATTATACTTAAATTCTTTATTAACTTGGTGTTTAATCTTAGATGATTAATTTAGCCTCTTTTAAAAATTTAACTCCCTCGTTATGTCTAGATTATCCCTGTAAATACAATAACATAAGCAAAATGCCCAGATAATACTTACCAAATAATTGTTATTGAGTAAATTATTAGTTTTCTACATTTTGGTTCCATTGTAATATATTGCTATAAAATAACATTTCCTTGAACATTTGTTGTTATTGACATTTTTTAATTACTTTAAGATAAATACCCTAGAGTGGTATTACCCAGCTAGAGTGGTATAAAATATTTGATAAATAAATTCAGTCAATTTAGAATGACTATTACTAACTTGGTTTTAAATGTAAATTTCCCTAAAGACAGAAAAGTTATATTTCTTTATATTATTAGGATATGTTATTTGTTTATTAGATATTATACAATACTATCTGGAGTATAACATTTTTATTATTTCAGCAGTATTTCTTTTTATTCCAAGTACTATTTTAAGCCTTTCAAGTATAAAAATTTTCCTTTGCCTTTATGCTTTAAAAAACATTCAGAATTTTGTCTAAAACTGGGAAGTAATTCTCTTGGCCCTTCCTGGGTTGAGTACATCATTCATTCTAGCTTTGAATCTCCTTTGAATTTCTTAGAATTGTGCCCAAATTATTTCCTCTGAAGCTTTTTCTTTTTAAAAATTCTGACAAATCTTTCTAATTTTACAGTTGCTCTTAAAAATAGATTCATCATCAGTGTGTTGCTATAGTTGTCTATATATTTCCTGGTCTCAATTTAGTTATAGCATCTGTGCAAAACGGTATGAAAGTTATTTATTACTCTACCATCCAGAGGGAATGCTTGATTTCTGACATTTATATTCCCTTGAACATAAAAGCCAGATAAAAAGAAAATCAAACTTCATGCTTTGGGGACTGAACAGATTGCTTACCATGGTTAGCAGAGAGTGCCCTCCCCCGCCTCCTCTCCTTGAGTTATAAATACATTTTCATGGATTGTGTCCCTGAATGACCAGATATTTTTCTTTAAAATCACATTTGTCAGGGTGATTTGCACTGGGGGGTAAAAAACTTATTGGACTGGCAAGATGGCTCAATGGTTAAGAAAATCGACTTTGGAGGCCTGCAAACCTGGGTCTGTCAATAGTACTTCTGTGACCTTGTGCAAGTTACTTTGCGTCTACCCATTGTGTTCCTGGGCTGTCAATAGGATAATAGATTTTTAGCTCATAGGTTTGTATGTTTATTTTTGATGCTCGAAGTTGAAACCAGAGACATTCTACCTCTGAGTTATATCCCCAGCACTATTTTATTTTTTATTTTGAAACAGGGTCTCACTAAGTTGCTAAGGCTGACCTTGAACCTGTGATTTTTCTGTCTCTGCCTCCCAAGTACTAGGATTACAGGCATGCAGCACCACACCCGACTGCTCATAGGTTTCTATAAGCATCAAATAAATTACTGTATACAGAGTGTATGTAAAATGTCAGACACACAGTGTCAAAAAAAAAAAAAGCTACCTATTTATAATAGTTAAGGTATAAATACAATTAACTTTAAATGTAAAAGCACATACATCTTGGTAACCACTGCTACAGACCTTAACAGATCTCCACGGCCCTCCCCCTGAGGTTTTAAATGCTTGATTTAACTCAGAAGCATCACTCAATGATGGCTTTAAGTTTTGCATTGAATTATGCCATCTTAAAAGACTCATTTTTTCCCATTTTGGCATAGTAAAGAATACTGTGGCCACGCATGGTGGCGCACACCTGTAATTCCAATACTTGGGAGGCTGAGACAAGAGGATCACAGGTTTGAGGCAACTTTAGAGAGACTTTTAGCAGCTTAGTATGACCCTGTTTAAAAATAAAAAGGGCTGGGATGTGGCTTATGTAGCTTAGAGGTAAAATGACCCTGGGTTCAATCACCAGTACCACACACACACACACACACACACACACACACACACACACACACACAAAGAGTACTGTGGTGTAGCTATGTTGATAGTTATATAGAAACAAATGAGTTCACATGACCAAGATAATTTAATCATGGTGGCCTCAGAATTCAAGTGAAGCATATTATCCCTAGCTAACCTTCAATACCCAGGTATTGGAAGAGGGAGTTCATTGAGGATAAGAAAAGGCTTCTTGTATGTGGCAAAACACATATTTAATTTTAAACCTTCATATCACTAAGATTGTGGCATATAGTTTCAGTTGATTTGAGGTGCCCTGTCTTTCCCTCCAGATTTGTGCCTGAGTTCTGGGGTGGGGTTGGTACAGCTGATGCTGTTTCAGGGCTTATCATCAACGGATGCTGGTATATCTGAGATGTTTTTATTTGTGTTTCATCATTTGTGATTAGTCTATGCAGATTGCTGATTAGTTGTTGATTGTTGCTAACTGGAAGCCTTTTTTGAGGTTGATAGCTTCTTTGCTCAAACCACAACCCCCTCATATGTTAAGAAATTGAATGTGCAGCTCTCAGTCCATGCCAGGCCATCAGAGGCTCTGAGAGTCCCTAGGACCCTGACAACCTCATGTCACTTTTGGCTGCCCAGAATTTCTCAGCTGCTCTTAGGCCCCTCTAGGGGGCCTGATGTGGTGTGGGCCAGTGTTTGCTGACACAGTGCCCAGAGTTTCTCCTGTAGAGTCTGTCTCACAGGGCTCTGAGTTCCGGTCCTAGAGTCCTCAGTTCCATTTTGGGTGCTATCATTTCCTCCCCAAGCTTCTCTTTCACTGAACTTATATGTTCTACACAAAGCTTTCGTCACCCTAGACCCTTCCTAACCTCAGCCAGGGAATCTCTATTGGATTCCAGAACAGGAAGGCATTACTGCTCCATCACATTTTCTTCCAAATCCATGGTTTATGATTAGACTTCTCTAGAAGTCTTTTGATCATTTTGAATCTTTTCTGTGTTACTTGACTTTAAAAAACTGAAAAGTCTATTATATATATATATATATATATATACAAATTATATGTATACATGATATGTATACATATATACATATATGTATACACACACAAATGAAAAGGCACAATTCTTCAATTCTTTTTTTTTTTTGCGGTACTGGGGATTGAACTCAGGGGCATTCTACCTCCGAGCTATACCCCCAGCCCCTTTTTATTCTTTATTTTGAAACAGAGTCTCACTGAGTTGCGGAGTGCCTCACTAGGTAGCTGAGGCCGGCCGCGAACCCGGATCCTCCGGTCTCAGCCTCCCGAATGCTGGGATTACAAGCGTGCGCCACCACGCCCGGCTACAATTCTTCAATTCTTTTAAAAATATTTGAGCTGAGTATGATTAGTGCACACCTGTAATCCCAGTACTTGGCGGCTGAGACAGGAGGATTTCAGATTTGAGGATAGCTCAGCAACTTAGCAAGACTCTCAGAAACTTAGTGAGATGAGACCCCGTTCCAAAAAAAAAAAAAAAAAAAAAATTAAAAAGGGCTGGAGGCATAGCCCTTGGGTTAATTCCCCAGTACCATAAACAAATAAATAGATAAATAAAAATAAAATTATTTGGAAAAATCTGAAGTCTATTTTTGGATCATGTTCTTTACAGGCTAAATATTTTGAATTTCTTCAATCATTTTAGACCTGCCAGTTCATGTGCTGTGGGCCACTGAGCTTCCTAAAGTGAAGTGAATACAACACAATACTCTATGAATGATTTTCCCTGTCCCAGATGAAAACTTTCTGCATATTATCCTGAATAACTTGAAATATTGCTCCCTATAACTCCCTAAAAACTGTAACAGGGAATAATGAATATATGAAGAAGAAAACAGGAATGAAGCAGTCTGAAGTGTCATGCATTCAAGGTTTGTGGTCTGTGGCTTTGGGGAGACTTGTGAAAGATGGAAATCAGATCATTGAACAGCCCATTACCATCCTTTCACTGGTTAGGTCCCAAACCATGAAGATTAGGGTGAGCGGTAATATTCTCTCCAGCACACTGGCTGGCCTGTGACTGAGTCAGCTCCCAGTGACTTCACAAACTTAAAAAAAAAAGACATTTTCTTCCCTTTATAAATGCACATTCATTCAGGTTTTTAGATAGTATACAACATGCTATCCAGAAACTAACTTCCTAACTTTCTTTCATTCTTTTTATTAATTTTATTTTTTGTGCCAAAGCAGGATCTCTGTAGGTTGCTGAGAGTCCAGAAAACACCTTTGAGTGGCAGGTGCCATGACTCTATTGGCCCTCAGAGGGCCCGCTGTTGACTGTGCCATCACCATGGTGGACTGTGTGCCCTCCAGGCTTTATGTGGTGAGGCTGAGTGATGCTGTATACAACTAGAACTTCAGTGCCTCTCTTTCTCTTCTTTGTTCAGAACTATTTGTCATGGCAGCCTGGGGCCCCCATTGATGACATGGCCAAGGACATTAAAGAAACAACCTAGTACAGTGGGATGACCATGGAATGGGAATCAGTAGATTTGGGATTTATTTATTTGCCACTAACTTGTTGTGCATCCTCCTAAAAATAATTTATTTCAATCCTTTATGTTCTTTTTCTTTCTTTATTTTTTTAATCTGTAAGAAAGATGCTTGACATGATTCCAGACATGGTTGAGCCAGAGCATCTCTGATTTTTATCATTCTGTGACATTGACATTTAATATTTAATCAGCAGCAATGATATAGGAGTTTATATCTTTATATGTTTTTAAATGTAGCCTCTTAGGCATACGTAATAGTGGGCATCACTATTCTGGGATATTCAAGCTGAAACTCTTATAAGTGCTTTTGGGAAAATATTATCTCAAAGTAAATGACATTTATCTCTCAACTAGGTAGTAAAGGACAAGACTAGAATTTACATTCTGCTTTTTTGCCCATATTTTATTGACTTCATTAAACTTTGCATTTAAACACTGTATATGACTGCAATTTATTAGTAAATTAAATGACGATGACATTTGATACAGACAGATGAAATGGAAAGGTTACATTTGCATGAATCCATGCCTCAGTTTTTGGTTTTAAGCTCTGAATTATAACAGAGCCCTTTTGCTAATCATTAACTCATTCTTGGTATGAATTTATTTGACTACAATGTGCTTGGGACTAGGAAATGCACCTGTTTTTCAAGGTCTACAGTAAGTGTTCCAGACATGGTTGGACAGAGGAGTGCTAGGGCAAACCATTCAACTACATGGATGGATGTTGCCTTTGGATGATGGTCTAATTTCAGGGCTGCCAGCATTTGTGGGTGGTCAGATCAGATCTTCAGATGCTTTAGGTCATCACTCTTCATTTCCCTTAGATACTATTCCAAACCTTCACCGTTTGCCTTAAGCTAAAAGCGACACTTGCACAACCATTCTGCCTTCAGTGTAGATGAAGGACTCTCACATCTACATCATGGAGAGAATTGGGATCAGCCCAGTGGAATGGTAGAAACACTCTCCTACTTTGTGTTGAGTACATTTTGGCGATTTGCAGAGAGAATAAAGCCTTCCTGCAGTGTGGTCTGGGGTCTGGGAGCCCATCACCGATCATGTTACACCTGAATGTGAGCTATTTCTGGACATGGTATTTTAGAGTAAGTCAATTCAACTGTTGTGTTCTGTCTCAAAGACTTGATCTCAATCAATTCCTCTCTTTCCTTACTTACAACCTAGAAGCATATTTATATACTTACCCATTCTATCTTCCCTCTGAGCAGGATCCTCCTATTCTAAGGCCTGCCTTCTACCAACACCCCATTTTCCCCAGAACCTTGTTTTTTTTCCCTCATATCTTTACATTCTGTCTCTCTACTGAATTCTTTCCCTAAGTCCAGTCCAGTCATTAAGTTGTTCAGATCAGATTGATTTATTGATCCTAATTTAATATGTCCATTCTTTTGCCATGTAACCCTGGAGTATTTTTTCATTCCTATTTCTCTGAGTCTCTTTTCTCATTCTCATAATGAAGTGGCTGGACAAGACCAAATTCTTTATAAGTTTTAATGTTCTGTGACACAGTGTTTAATCACTCGTCATGAGATGGACATCTCTATTTGTGTATGTATTTTTAATTTAGTGTCATAATTGTAAGTGATAATGGCCAGGGTATACTTTCCTGCCCACCCTACTGATCATAGTCTTGGTCACATGACTTGCTTGACCAGAGGAAAGTACTCACAAGTAACTGTGTCAGTTCCAGCCCAGGCTTCAAGAAGCATGGCATGCTTCTGCCTTTTTGTTTTCTCGGTACAACCCAAGCCTGGAACTAAGCCCAACTGAGCTCACCTAAGATCAGCTGAACTTAAGTTGACCTATGGATTCATGGACAAGAAAGAAATGCTTTTTGTTTTAAGACATCAGGTTTTAGGGTGATTCGTTGTGTAGCATTACTGCAGTAAAAACAAATGAATATGCTAGCCAATTCATTTTTCCATTCAACAATCATTTATTAGGTAATCAGTATGCACCAGAAACTCATAATTATGGTGAGGTAAACAAAAATAAACAAGTAAGTTCACATTTTGTCAAATGTTAGGATAAAACAAGATGGGGTAATGTAACAGGGTAGTTAGTTTTGGGTGGCCAGGAAGAGCATCTGAGAAGGAAACACTGAATGACAAGAAGGAGAGAAGGACGAAGCCCGAGGTTGATCCAGCCAGAGTTCCCTGCTGCAGAAGAGCAAGGGCAGAGGGCCTCTGGTGGCAATGGATTTGGCGTAGGAACAGATTTCACTGGCTTTCAAATAGCCAAAAGCTGGAAAATTAACATTAGAAATATTACACAGTCTGGAAGCTAGGCTAATATCTAGAAATAAGACCAAGTCTCAGGAAGTAGCTGAGTCTTGCTGCAAAAGTGGCCACAAAGAGAGGCAGATTTGGAGCTGGTCTTCCTGGCCACTTGTCCCAGCCTCAAGGGTAGGGTGGGTCAGGCTGATTCACATGCAGAAGCTGGACAGATAACCACAGTTCCACTGAATGGTTATAGTCTGGCTCATGAACAGCATCCTCCTGCTTTGTATTTCTTTGGCCAAAGTTGTTCTATCTCCACTTGAGATGTGTTGCATTGTTTTACCACATGCAAGTGATTTCACAATTTTCCTCTGCTTTCTCTGTTTTTGTTTTCTTTTTTTTTCTTGTTCTTCTAATCAAAGTTGCATGCCTACATGGTTTAAAGAGTCAAAGAACAATGGTCATGCTCATGAACAGACCTCCTATGGGGATGTTTCTCCATGCCAGTTTTACTTGATTGACATTTTCCCTTTTATGTCTCTAAATAACATACTGAGTGCCACTTCTTATTTTACCATTTTTAAATATTTCATATTAATTCCTCACAATTGACTAGGTGCTTAGCTTCTTTCCTTCCAATTCTGCATTGGGAATTGAACCTAGGGGCATTCTCCCTCCAATATGTATCCCCATTCATTTTTAGTTTTTTATTTTGAAATAGGGTCTCACTAAGTTGCTGAGGCTGCCCTCATACCTGCAGACCTCTTGTCTCAGCCTCCCAAGTACTAAGATTACAGTTGTGCACCACCACATCCAGCTGCTTAGCTGTCTTTCTTCCCTCATCTCTTAAACATGTTTTAATTCTATCCTATCACCTTTTCCTCTTAGTATAATGTCATAACAAGATTGGCTTTCAGTATTAATATCATTGTGATGATATAAGTGCTTTTAAAAGCTGAACCAGACAATAAAATGTAATTACTTTTCCTTTCTGTGACCAGCATCTCTCAGATGGTTCCCAGTGATCCCTGCCTGCTAGGGTCCAAAGTGCATATTTTCTCCCCTGAGTTTGAGCTGCGATTATTGACTCCTAACAATTAAAATATGACAGAAGCAATGGATGTCAATGCTGAAAATTGGTTACATAAAGACTGAATATAATTTGGGGCTTTTTCACTTGCTTACTCTGAGTTTGGTGGTAGGCAGAGTTACAAATATGTCCCACCAAATTCCCACTCTTTCTTATTCAGTCAAACATCTCAGACTGCTGCGAAGGATTTTGTAGGTGGAACTAAGGTTATTAATCAGCTTACCTTGAAGCAGAGAGATTATCTTGAGGTCATTCAGATAGGCCCAGTGTAATCTCAAGGACCCTTAAAAACAGCCACAGAAGACAGGAGACATGAGGCAGAAGGGAAGATCACAGGGATCTTTAAGTGTGGGAAGGACGCAGCTTACCATTGCTGGCTTGAAAATGAGGTAGTCAACAGCCAAGGAGTGTGAGCGGCTTTAGAAGCTGAGTATGACCCCTGGTCAACATCCAGGAAGGACTCAAGGACCTCAGTCCAACAACTGTATGGAATTGAATTCTGCCAACCACCCGAATAAACCTCGGAATGAATTCTTACCCAGAGCCTTTAGGTAAATGCCTAGCCCAGCTGACATTAGTGCAGCTCATGAGATTTAGATCAGACTCTGAGCCTGCCTAGAGGTCTGGCCTGGAGAGCTAAGAGCTAATAAGCTAAGTATTTGATAATCTGTTATAGCAGGGATAGAAAACGAGTACCTTATGGTAAGCCAGCTGAAAAAGAGAATCGGGGAAGCGATAATGTCAAGGATTCATCATGGTAACGCTTTGTGTTTGACTGAAAGTTTCTCAAAGGATTACAGGAGTGAGATCAGTCACTTCTCAGCAAGTCCTCACTGCATGCTTGCTGGGGATACTGTCCTGAGCAAGACAGTGTTCCTGTTTTCATACAACACAGGTTTTAATCAAACTAACAAAGACAAGGGGGGAATTGTTTCCAGGAGAAAAACCTAGATAAGCCTTTCAGCCTCCCTTGCTCTTAGATGACTTGAATATCACTAATTTTGGAGGCCACACAGAGAGTGTGTGACTGTTGATTATTTTTGTGTTCTGTTCTTCCAAATCTACTCATAATAAGGAGAAAATTCATCATGGTTGGCTTGGTGCTTTTAGGAAAATTTCAAGATTATCTGACAAAAATTTAATAAACATTTACTAAAGCCTTTGATTGTGCCAATTTCCTGGGACCAAATGTGTGGTCAGCAACAAGTTCTGTCCTCATGAATCTTACATCAAGAGAAGAAGGAAGATCTGGAAGTGAATAGAAACTGTGCTGTGCACTTGGAGAAGGTAGAAGGTCAAAGGGGGCAGGTCTAGGTCTCTGGCACACTCACTAAGATGTGCAATAATCAGATGTTTTCCACTGAGCAAGCACTGGCTTTTACTCAGTCTCTGAAAATAACAAGGAAGTCCATATATTTCTATTATTTCTGATTCCAGTGCAAATCTTAGAGAAAGGTAAGAATGCATTGCCCTTGAGCATTGTCTAAATTTTTATTTATGCTCATAAAAATCAGGGATCTATTAGCTATTTGGCCTTGAGCTGGACAGATGTGTTTGTTCAGTAGCAGAAGATTAAGATTTCCTGAAAGGCTTGGTTGCTTGTTTTTTGTTCCAGAGCACTGTGATTTTCTGACATGCTCTATTCCCAGAGTAATCTCATTATCATTACTCATTTACTAATTTAGTGAAAGACCATTTGCTCAGGGGAACCCTGTGGGCATTTTTAAAATAGCTACACATTCAGGTTTCCTTGATTGAGTAAAGAGACAAAAAAGGAAGCTGTTAGTTTTATACACAGAAATAACTGCTTCAAAACAAACCTGCTCTCATTTATATATCAACATGTTCATAAATGTATTTAATCTGTACTGAAATATGTTTATATGTTTGCATATATAGATCTCTGTTATTTATTTTTTTTTGCAAAACAACTCTGTCTGATTTTCTTACTAAGGGCTAAAGAGGTCATAGGCATAGCTTCACATTTGTTAACTCTCCTCTATTAATTGACCTAGTCAATTACGACCTGCTGTATACTTAGCCCTATAATAGTTCTGGAGGATATAAACAAGAGTTTGATGAAAGAAACATCAAGTAACTTAGTTTGGTTGATGAGCAGATAAATACCTACATTAATGTCTGGTGGAGAAGAATGAGTAAGAAATATCCTTTCCTTGTAAGAAGTTGGACCAATGACAAGATGATGAACCAGTTTCATTGACAAAAGGAAATTTCAGGTAGTGACACAGCTTCCTCCTGCAAAAGTACCTCCCTAAGGGTAGTAGAATTGTTATAAGTAGAATTCCATTAGGATGAATCAGGCAGGAACTAGGAGTACAAGTTGGATGGGGAACTCTATTTAAAGAAACTGTATTATTTAAGGTAGTGTTAGCTATTATTTTCAAAAAGGTTACTTTGCGGTTTATAAGTGTGATGATTGAGTGTTTGTGTCATTGGGTGAGATATGCCTCCCTCAAATCTTATGATGTGAAACATTGCCCATCTGATGTCAAAAAGAAAAAGTGTGATTGCTAAAATAAGATAACATTTTATTTCTCAATTGTGTAAAGTTCAAAGTAACCGTACCTCACTGATGAAAGCTCTTCTCCATGCAATGACTCAGGGACCAAGACCCCTTCCATCTTGTGGTTCTACCACTTTCGCCACTGGCTTCCAAGGTCACTGTATTCTGCAGCACATCTGTGAGTGCTGAGAGTTGATGCATGTGTGAAGCTGTCAAGGTCCATGCTTAGAAGTAGCACACGGCACCTCTTGTCTTATTCTATAGGCTAGAATTCAGTCACATGACTTCTCCTTACTGGAGGGAAAGCTGGGAGCTATAATCTAGCTGTATATTTGGGAAAAGAAAGAGTAGTTAATCTCTGACACAGAAGCCTTGAACTGAACCAGAGCACTTTAGTACTGGAAAATATCAGAAGGTTTTGCATCTATTTGTTTTGTTATTATCTGGTTATAGCACCCACCAACTATTTACTAAATGGCATAATGTTTCAGGATATTTTATATCCTTGTTAGTTGAATCTGGATTCTTTATAATTTGCTAACAGCTGACTTTAAATTGTAGTATCCAGGGTCACATTACTCTATATATGGTAAACTAGTAAAACAAACAAACAAAAAACCATAGTGGGACATTTTTTTCTTATCACTTGATACATCTTCTTGCTTTTTATCATTTAATTTATTCATTTGATTCTGTAGGTGCTATGAATTAGAAAAGTGTGAATTATGTTTTGATAATGTCTACATAATCTTTTTTTTTTCTTTTTCTTTTTTTTTTTTTGGCGGTACTGGGGATTGAACCCAGGGGTATTCTACCTCCGAGCAATACCCCCAGGCCTATTTTTTATTCTTTATTTTGAAACCGGGTCTCACTAAGTTGCGGAGTGCCTCACTAGGTAGCTGAGGCTGGCCGCGAACCCGGATCCTCCCGTCTCAGCCTCCCATCTACATAATCTTAATACGTTTCTCTTTACAAGTTATTATTGTATTCCTGATATCTACCACAATACCTGGCACATAGAAGGAATTCAATAAATGTTTAGTGAGTGAAAAAGCATCTGATAAGATTCCTACTTTCATATTTTCCATTCATTTCTCTTTCTGGGCTGTATCCCAGGTGATCTCTGTAATGAATTCCCCAATTTAACACATTTAAAATTTTTCATTGTCTATACTTTTAATTTCTAAAATGCTATTTGTGATTTTCCCCAACCTATTCTCTTTTGGGATTTCTCTGAATATTTTAAGCATTTTAAACATCTCTTTCAGAATGGTCTAAGTTGTGTGTATTTGGCATTTAGAAGTTCTCCCTTGTATCCTCCTTGCTGTGCATGTGTGCGCATCCTCAGTAGCACTGTTTACCGTGGGAGTCTCAGGTGCACCAGGGTGGGACCAGCCCATGGATGTTTGAGTTTTTTCTTTTCTGAAGATCTCTACAAAAGGCCATTTTAAGATACATTTTTAGTTTTGTTTTTTTTTTTTCTTTTTTACCTTGAGAATAGTAGAACTGTGCACTACACACCCACAAGTGGCATGAGTCTGGTGTTCTTGTTTCTGACAGATGCCCGGGAATAGAGTCTGAGGGCTTTAATTTCCTTCTCGATGAACTTAAAACCATATTCTTCAAAGGCATATATTTGGATCTTGTGCTTTGTCTGTCAGCTCCGTCTTCACATTTGGCACCCTTTCTTGCTTTTTTATGCTAACCATGTATTAAAAACATCTTAAAAATATACTTTCCCCAGCATTTCTATGGATTTGGAGCAGGCACTGTGTTTCCCACTGTGGTGGAAACCCCTCACTGAAAGGTTTGTTGACCCAGCTGCTGGCAGTATTGTCTGTACATGGTGCTCAGCTGCCAACCCTTCGGGGATTGCTCAGTTGCAGAGAGCCTCCTCATTCAGGGCCGCCTCCCTTTCTTTCCCCTGGCAGCCCACATCAGCACTGACTAATGCAAGCAAGTAGGAAGGCCCTGCCATCTTGGTTCAAGCTGGGACATCCCTGTGTTGCCATGACTTTGGTCACTGCATGGCAGTTCAACTTCCCCCTTGGCCTGCTGGACATTCCTGACAAATGTCCTATCCACTGGCCTCCACTTCACCACCTGCTTCCTGGGGAACCACCCTATGATGGCCACAACAGGCCACTCCGTGTTGACCAGAAGCTTCATATTTTAGAGCATTTAGTTGTTGATGGTATTGAGGTGAACAGCTGCCAATCTTCGTCCTATACCTGTGTGATAGATTTGTTTATGTAAGACCTCACTCATTTTCTTAACTTTATTTTTCGTATTTCTACCTATGTTTCAAGCCATGAAGATCATTTAAAATTCTGATACTTTTTGACCATTTGCTTTCTTCTCTTTCCTAACTCTGTGATGTTTTGAAAATTGACATGCATGCCTCCCATGGTTTCATCCCAATAATTGATAAACATGTTTAGTAGGAAAGATTAAGAGCCTCTCCTGGTAATTACTCCTTGGAACACAGACCCACCAAATAGTCTCTAATTTCAAATAGCCACAGATCTACACTTATGATCTGTACTTTACCATTTTACCTTCTAGAGCATCATGCAAGATATTACTAAATATATGAATTATCAAGTAAATTTCATAAATGAATTAATGAAATCCAGGTGTACTCTGTCTACAGAGTTTACATCATTTAATAAATTTATACAAAAGGAAAATTATTTTTGGTCAATTTGGCATTGTTATTCTCAGTGAACATTTATGGCTACTGGTGATTATTTTATTCTTTCCTAAATATTTATAAGAGTTAAAACTGTTAGCTTCTATTATGATTATAGAATAAAAAAAGCTCTATTCTTCCTATTCTGAAAATAGAACATGTATACAAGTTTAGTGATCAATAGTCCTTGGACAATTAATCTTTCCAATCGGCTTTAAGAATGTGTATAAACTGACATTTAATACCTTCATTTGAGGAAAAACATGAGTATATAGATTGAATTTATAAAATAAAGTTATAGAGTATTTAAACACTTGAAGTGTTGCTATTTTGAATGCCAAAATATCTTTAAGTGGTAGTCCTTAGCAAAATAGTTACTCACTCTTGATCTACATTTTGTAAAACCAGGAATGCCATTTTATTTCCTTCATACACAAAGTCATCTTTCTAAAAACAATAACTGATCTCATTCTCAAGTTTGAAATAGTACAAAAATCCAGTTAAAATAAAAAACCAAGACCTATCACCACTGATAATATTCTTCTAGATTTTTTTTACAAGAGAGTAAAAAAAAAAAAAACCTACAACATGAAGATACATACATATCATTATTTGTAGATGGTTTAACTATAAACCTAAGGAATCCAAAATAATCCACAAAAACATTTTTCAAACTACCATAATTCAGTAAAGTGGTTGGTTATGATATGAGCAAGCAAATCAAAAAGCTAGCCCCTGACTTACAATTTCTTGAATTAAAAAAATTTGAATTTTCTGTGGTGTGAAAGCCGTATGTTTTCAGTACAATCCATACATCGAAGGTTTTGTTTTGTTTTTTTGTTTTGCCATACTTGGGATTGAACCCAGGGGCATTCTACTCCCGAGCTACACCCCCAATCCTATTTTTTAATTCTTTATTTTGAAACAGGGTCTCACTAAGTTACAGATTTCCTCACTAAGTAGCTGAGGCTAGCTGTGAACCTGGATCCTCCTGTCTCAGCCTCCCAAGTACTGGGATTACACATATGTGCCACCACTCCCAGCTTTACATTGTGTTTTTAATTGTAATTTTTTTGGGGGGCTAATATATGCTATAGCTCCAATGGGTACTCTACAGGGTTGCTAGCTATGATGTTTGGTATATTATGTGTACAAAATGCATTAAGCTTATGATATTTTCACTTGTGATGACCTTCTTGGAATGTAATCCTATTGTAATTGCGCATCCATATTGAATTTAAATGCAATAGACAATTTTTTTTTTTTTTTTTGTGGTACTGGGGATTGAACTCAGGGGCATTCTACCTCCGATCTATACCCCCAGCCCTATTTTTTAATTCTTTATTTTGAAACCGGGTCTCACTAAGTTGCGGAGTGCCTCACTAGGTAGCTGAGGCTGGCCTCGAACCCGGATCCTCCGGTCTCAGCCTCCCGAATGCTGGGATTACAAGCG
>PVLC010003205.1:0-79477 GCA_004027655.1 Graphiurus murinus | reverse complement strand
CAATAGACAATTTTAAGACATGAAAAAATGCTCTATTCATGGTAGCAACAACAGAAACATTAATAAAACAAGTCATACAATTCATAGAATTAAACCCAACAAGAAATGTGTGGGATATAATGAAGATGTTGATTATTCAACTTACTGGAAAATAAAAAAAATACTTGAGTAAAAGGAGGAGGAGGAAGGTACCATATTCTAGAATAATGTGTATTGCAGAGAACTTAATGTTTTCAAATTAAAAATCCAGGCATACTTCAATAAAAATTCTTATTTGTAGTTTTCTTCAAAATTTACAGCTAATATTGGAAGAAAATAAAAACAGAATAGGTAAGAAGAATCATTTGAACAAGAAGAGAAATGACTGGGGTCCTACTGTTTACTGAGTTCAACTTGATAGAATATAGGCTGAAAATGACTTTATCAACCCATGGCTACATCTACCAACTGTTTGTTTTCTGTCCTTTAGATGAGATGAAAACATGGAAAGATTTTAAAGTTTCTATTTGGATTTTTTTCTTTTAGATACTAGGGATTAATCTCAGAGACATTCTATCTCCTTGCTAAATCCCCAACCCCCTTTAATTTTTATTTTAAAACAGGATTTCACTAGATTGCTGAGAATCTTGTTAAGTTTCTGAGGCTGATCTCAAGCCTCCAATTCTTCAGTCTCATTCTCCCAAGTGCATTTTTAAAAATACATTTTGCTAAATTTTAAATAATAAGGAAACACTCTCACTTAGTGATTGTAATGTTTAGTGCAAAATTTAAAGTTCCAATTAAATTTATTTCTTCTTTTCTTCCTCAATTAAGAACAGAAAGGTGCAGTACAATAAAGAGAGCAAAAGATGCCTGCGACTGACTTCTTGGCTGTTAGGAATCTCACGCCTCCACTCTTGAATTTTACAAAACACTCTGGCTCCTTGAAGAGAGAGAGGGAGGAGAGATGCAATGCAGGGCACGAGGATCCTGCTCTCTGGTGATGGTTACAAGATGGACCTGCTGTGCATGCTGCTGAGGCCTTGCTGCTTACTGTGGTGGTGGTTCTTTCTCTCATGGGGAGCTCTCATGGTTTTTTTTTTGAAAGGACACCATTGGAGTCCTCCCATGGTGGGGTTTTAACATGTACCATGACTTTCCTCTGCTAGCTACTTCTAATTATTCCTTCAGCCCCTGGATATCTGGCCATCCTTTCTTCCTTTGTCCCGCACATCACCTGCCCACACAGTTACCTGTAGACACTTCCAGGTGGTCCCATCTAATCTGTACAATGCTCTGTCCCTCCTAAATGGAATGCAGTGTCATCATCTGAGGGTGGCCCCCTCTCTTCTATCTCTGCAGGCAGCTCCTGGCTTAGCTGTTCATAACCTGTGCTCCCCAATCTCCAGGGACACAGGTCAAACTTTCTGTCTGGTGCTTGTGGAGCCCTTGCTATCCCTTGACCACGGTGAGGGGCAACCCTTCCTATCCCTTCACACTCCAGGGTTGGTGGAATGAGGAACACCAAGCCCCTTGACAAATGCTTTTAAAGCACTTTGACAGCAGCTATTACAAAAATTGCAGAATTCAAGCTGGGCGTGGAGGTGTATTCATTCTGAAAATCATTCATTTAAAAATGCAAGGGAGCTGGGCCTGGTAACTCACGCTTGTAATCCCAATATTTGGGAGGCTGAGACTGGAGGATCTGGGTTCGAGGCCTAGTGAGGCACTCCACAACTTAGTGAGACCCTGTTTCAAAATAAAGAATAAAAAATAGGGCTGGGGGTATAGCTCGGAGGTAGAATCCCTGAGTTCAATCTCCAGTACTGAAAAAAAAAAAAAAAAAAGCAGAATTCATCTTTTTTGGTCAAATAATGCCAAGAATCTATCCTAAAGAAATATGAAAAATAGATATAGAATTATATAAAGGCTTTTCATGACAGAATTGTTTAAACTAGTTAAAAATAAACATAAAAATGAATACCTCATAATAGAATAAATAAAAATAGAAAAAAGTTTTATAATACAATACACATATGTGATAAAATATTGATTAAGCATTAAAACCTTTCATATGAAGATACTCATATGGTAATATTCATTTAAAATCTGACATAAAATGGATTGTGCTCACCCATTCATTAAAATTATTTATTGAATGGAAGTGCCTACTATTTTCTAGACATTATGTTAAATATTCTGATTCCAATTTTCAGTGTATCCTTATAGAAAAAAATATTACCAAAATTGCCATTGACTGTTATGTGTCATAGAATTGTATTTTTATTTTATTGCTTTATATCTCTCTGTACTTTCCAAAGTTCTTCCCAGGCACATGTAAAGTAATTAGCGAAAAGCTATGAAATCGCACTTCTTCCAGTTCTTTCCCTGGAGTTCTTCTCAAAGATTAGCCTTCTTCCAGGCCTTCAGTGAGTCAGGATATTTCATTAACACAAATCATTCCCTGGTTTATCACTAGTTAATGGGGTGTGGAGATGGTAAGTAGTTAAAAACAAACAATAAGGGAAGCTCACATTTCTGGGTGCAGGAGGAGACAGTCAGGGTTGCATGAGGAGAGTGTGGTGAAGAGGGCTGTGTGGCTCCTGCTGAGACTCTGCAAAGCTGCCTGTGTGTTTGAGCTCCCAAGAGCCTGGCTGCTTAGCAACTACCACATAAAGTCATCATTCTCTGCTTGAAAAAAAAAAAAAAATTCCAGGCTATGCATGACTTAAATGAAGATGTTCTAGTTCACTGGAGCTCAGAGAGCAATTACTTGTAGCTGTCTTTGGCATTTGTACCAGGCACATCAGAAAAATAAAATGAAGAGGCTGCACATGCTGTGTGTCTTCATCCCCAACATGTGACTAGGCAAGCAGTGAAAAGAGCAGCTGTCCCCCCAGGCCTGATTTCTTCTCTCCTGTAGATCGAAACTCCCTTATACAGAAAGTGCTGAAGATGGGCTTTGGACTCGGTGGGCCTGGGGAAACCTTGGGTTTTGACAACTAAGAGTAGAGTGAAGATGGAAGCAGAGTAGGGGGCAGAATAAAACACTTGGAGTCAGGTGTGGGAGGTGCCACCTGCTGTAATCCTAGTATTGGGGAGGTTGAGATAGGAGGACTGCAGGTCCAAGGCCAGCCTCAGCAATTTAGAGAGACTCTCAGCAACCTAGTAAGACCCTGTTTCAAAACAAAAATAAATAAATTAATTAATTAATAAAAAGGGCTGGGGGAGTAGCTCAGATATAGAGTACTCCTGGGTTCCATCTCAGTACCCCACTTTCCAACATACACACAGGAGACACTTGGGCTTACTAAATGGCCCTCCCATTCCAAGATCAATTTTCTGCCTGCCTCAAGTGACTCCCTAGAGAAACTTTCTAAAAGCAAGACCAGTTAGGCCTTCCTTTACCTGCAGTCATCCATTCCTTCTCAGTATGTTCTACAGAAATTAACATGACCCTAGAGCCTTCCCATTCTTTAAATTCTGTCCTCTGTGGGCATACCCCACGTGCATCTTGTGTTTTGAAGCTCTTCAGTGGGGTCCTAGAAAACCTCCTTTTCTCCAATGGCCAATGCACTCCAAAGTCCCTTCTTCGAAACGTCACTGTGGCCTCTGAGTCTTCTTCAGAACACCACCTCGTTCATGATGCTGCCATTTCTAGCTCTACCAAAGGAAACATAGGCAGTAAGGTGCTCAAACACAGCAATAAGGAGGGCAAAGAGGAGCAGAGAGAGGGAATGGCTCCCATGACAAAATGACCCTTCTCTTGCTCTGTCGAAAGTATGACAAGTAGAATATTAAGGAAACATATGCCTTATTATATAACATACATTTATAGTATGTATAGCTCTTATATGTAAAGTTATAATTCAATTTAATCGGTGACTACCTATTTGTAAAAGCACTATTCATTAAGGAGTATTTTAAAAAGAATATCATATGTTGTTTTCCAAAATGTTTACAGGATCATGGCAGAGACATGTTAGAAAACAAGTATTGCAAAGGAGAAGGAAAGAAGGAGTGGAAGGGACAGTGTTTAAGGAGAGCATTAGCCTGGGGAGCAGAGTCCTGAGTCTCAGGCAGGAATGCAGATGTCATGGCACAGGAGGGCTCTGGGGGAATTGCTGAATGAGAAGTCCCCTCTGGTTCCAGGGACAGAACAGCAGGTCAGATGGAGGGCAGAGAATCTGAAATCCAGAAGAAAGATTCTTCATAAACCAGATATGGATGCTACTAAACACAAAGATAGAAATTATTTTAATATTTTTATTGGTATAATGTAATTGTATTTCATAGTTAGATTCAAAGTGATATAAACATACATGCATGCATCACTGGATAAATTTCCCTTCATATACCCCCTGACCTTTCCTCTTTCCCCATACATGTTAGTGAGATTGGTAGTGAAACACTGTATGGACCTAACCTTATTTTAACTGTTCCCTTCCTCAATCTTCATTTTCACCTCTCTCTTTCCCCCATACTCCTTCCATTATTTTACTGCTTTCTCTTCTCATTTGACTGAAGTCCTATTTTTGCTCCAGCTTCCATACATGAGAAAAAAACAAAACAAAACATATGACCCTTGACTTTCTGAGACTGGCTGATCTCACTTAGCATAGTATTTTCTAGTTCTATCCATTTTCCTGAAAATGACATAATTTTGTTCTGTATGGCTGAATAAAATTCCATTGTGTGTACCACAGTTTCATTATCCATTTGTCTATTGATGGACAGCTAGGTTGGTTCTATAATTTGGCTATTGTGAATTGTGCTGCTATAAACATGGGTACACATGTATCACTAACTTCAATTAGTATTAAGTTCAATTAGTATATTGAAGTTATTATTCTAACTTCAATTCCCTTGAAAATATACCCAGAAGTGGTATGGCTGAGTCATATGGTCGTTCCACTCTTAGTATTTGAAGGGACCTATATACTGTTCTCCAAAGTGGTTATACTAATTTACAATCTCACCAACAGTGTATAAGAGTTCCTGTTTTCCTACATCCTTGCCAGCATTTATTATTTGTATTATTGATGACTGCCATTCTAATTAATGATGAAATCTCAGGGTAGTTTTGATTTACATTCCCCTGATGGCTAATAAAGTTGAACCAGAAACTTTGCAATTACTAGAAAAAGGAATAGGTCCAACTTTCCAACATATATACCCTGGTAGAGACTTCCTCCATAGACCCCTAAAACTCAGGAAATAAAGTTGAGAATCATATGAATAAATGGAATGCTATCACATTAAAAAGCTTCTGTCTATGCAGTGAAGGATACAATCAAGAGTCTGAAGCCTACATATTTGGAGGAAATTTTTACAACCACTCCTCTAATAGAAGACTAATATCTAGAATACATGAAGAAGTAAAACAACACCATAACAAAAACAAAAACAAATGACCAAATTTAAAACTGAGCTACTGAAAGAAACAGACTTCTCAAAAGAAGAGAAATAAATGGCCAACAAGTATATGAAAAATGAAGAGAGACATGAAAATGAAAAATAGGTGAAGCCTAAGCAATGCATGGGAGAACAAAACCTGCAGGGTAGAGGAAATTTTAGGGATTAGAGAAGCAGATGCCTTCCTTAACTAGAAAGAACCAAAGGATCAGCCTGCAGAGTAGGGAGGAGAGGAAAGGACCACAGTGGGAGGTTGATTAGGAAGTAGACTATAAAAGTAGCAGAGACCCTACTGGTGTCACCGAGAGAAACCCAAGTGAAAGCACTAACTTTTATTAAGCACTGTGCTTTTAGCCTGCTTGAAAGCCTTGCCAGTTAGCTTGCCAGTTTCACAGATGCTGGTAGAAGGAAGAAACCTTCTGAGTTACAGATGGTTCTGGGTTACTTGAGTCACGGTGCAGCAGGTGGCATGAGCATATTTGCCTCCGTTTCCTTTGCTCAAGTCCCATGGAGATAATGCAGATGAGACAGGTGAATATTTTCACATATAGTAGGTTTCATTTCAGAAGAGGAACTTGGAGCTAAGAGAACTAAATTTTTTTCCGGTACTGGGGTAGTATATATTATACTTTTGAGTTACACCCCCAGCCCTATTTTTTTATTTTTATTTTGAAACAGGGTCTTGCTAGGTCTTTCTAAGCTAGTCTTACTACTTGCTGAAGCAGTCCTCAAACCTGGGATCATCCCGCCTCAGCCTCCTTACAGGTGTGCATCACCATACCCAGGTAATATCTTTTTTGTTTATTTTATTATTATTATTATTATTATTATTACTATTATTACTATTATTATTACTATTATTATTATTGGTACTGGAGACTGAACCCAAGGGCATTCTACCTCCAAGCTATACCCCCAGCCTTTTATTTTTTTGTTTTGAACCGAGGTGTCAATAAGTTGCTGAGGGTCTTCCTAAATTGCTGAGGCTAACCTCAAACCTGGGATCCTTCTATCTCAGCCTCCCAAGTACTGGGATTATAGGCATACCCCATTGGCCAGCTGCAAACCAATATCTTTTATAATGAGAAGTAATCACACCTAGTGCTTGCTTTGGAGGAAAATATTTTTTCTGAAATGTTAGCATTTTTTCTTTTTTAAATTTTACTACCTCTTGCCCCCCGCCCCAGCCCCTTCCACCCTGTCAGGGGATGAATAGTAACACAGAGATGAAAGACTTCAGCAAGGAAGGAGAGAAATGGAGAAACACCAGTGCCTTCTACCAGCATGCATGGCATCACGGGTCCCTGGGTGCCCAGCCTGCCTTCGCTCCAGTTCCTTCCTGATGGACTTACCACCCCTGGCTCTTCTCTGTAGCTAGACAGTCTCTCCATTACTGTTCAGGTCCTACCTTCCTCCAACATTGGGAAAGAGGGTAAGTAACCGTACCCAGAGATCCAGACTCAGGCTACAGCTGCATGTGGACATTGTCTGCACAGGCAGTTTCCTGGATCTTACACAACAATGTGTTTAAGAAGCAATAAATCTAGGCCAGAACAGCAGTGCTAATTTTATGTGACTTTAACGTTGATTGTAACTCCTCTTACCCTTGAGGTTTTCTGGAAGAATCAATTTGGTCTGCAAGATTCAATATTAGATTTCTCAGATTTCTGTGTATTTCCAAGGTATCATTCCAATATTCAATTCCTGTTTATTGCGGCCAATGATTAATTATAACAAACAAGTTATTTCCTTTGCTGAGATTCCATCTCCTTTCTTTGTAAAACCTCCTTTTAAAATGTCTTACTTTGGACATTTTATTACCCACCAGCTTCTAGGCCTGAAATTAATTTCATCTGGGAAAGCAGCAGGGTGCAACTCTGAAGTTTACAGGATCTATAATTGCTAGTAGTTGGCTTTTAGTAAAGAAAATTTGGTCAGAGAAAACTGGGAAAACAAAACAAAACAAAACCTGATGTCACTTATGATTTTCCACTTCTTTATTTCACAATTAACTGATTCTCTATCTAAAGTCTGGAACCTAATGCTTTTAGAGAAATTATAATCAATGATGAAAATATTAATATATAGCAACTATTAAGTGTAATGAATACCTAATGCTGAAAGAAAATTAAAAGAGAACTTGAAAAAGTTTTCTTATGCTTTTTTTACATGGCACCTAGAAATTCATCTAGAACTTCTCATTGGATATGGGATTACATAAGACTGTAATATACTCATTAAAATTTATGATGCCTTTAAGAGGAATGTAGCATTAACTCATTGATTTCCTATGGAATCATGGTAAAAATTTCTTAAGTATTTTATAGGACTAATCAATAATGGTTTTATACTATCAGATAGTCTTTTTTTTTTTTTAAGTACTGGGGATTGAACCCAGGGGCATTCTACCTCTGAGCTACACCCCCAGCCCATTTTTTTTTTATTATGCTTTATTTTGAAACAGGGTCTCACTAAGTTGTGGAGATCCTCACTAAGTAGATGAGGATGGCTGTGATCCTGCCATCCTCCTGTCTCAGCCTCCCAAGTTCTGGGATTACAAGCATGCGCCACCATGCCTGGCAGATATATTCTTAGTAATGGGGCTTGGCAATTATCTTAGAAGGTATAGTTCTTAGAGTTAGAGAAGCTGGTGATTCATACTGAAGAAGTGAATTTGAGTTAACATATTATTGAGGTTTATAGGGCAGGATTATATCAATCCTAATAAATGAGAGTGGACTGTGGGTCAGAATGCAACTTAGGCAAAAGAGTATAAGTGGCTTGGACCAAGGCCACAAATGGTATTAAATAATTGGATTGAAAATATAGGTCTTTGAAAGTGATTATACAGCTTATACTTCATATGTATGAGATTGTATATTCTGTGAAGGTGTATTTTGCCCTATTACTGAGGTGAGGCTATTAGAGCTTAAATTTTAGAAAGAGGAATAGAAAGAAAGGAGAGGCAAGGTGAAGAGTAAGTTTAAAGAACAGCTATTTATTTGCTAGCCATTAATTTAACTTCTTTGTGCCTTAAGATTACGAAGGAGAAAAATAGAAGAATCAATCTTCTAGAGCTCATGAAAAATAAAACATGTAAGATAGTTAGCATAGCATTTGACACTATGCTAACCACAGTATCTAGTACTGGTGTTCATTAAATGCTAGCACTTATAATTATGACCATTGGAATTATACTTGGCAGTCTTAAGATGGATTCACAGTGCTAAGTATAAAACACACTCAGCAATGCAAGTTAAGAGTGGGAAACTCAGAATGAAGACCCATCTTGCCCATAAATCCACCAGGAAATGTGAAGTGCTACATTTCAAAATGGTTGACTTAGTAACTTAGGAAATTGTTTTATGATAAATATAAAATTAAAGATAATAAAAACAAGAGTAGTTAAAAAAGGCATCAATGGATTCATTCATTTTTTTTCATTCAGTAGTTTTTGAGGGCCTAGTGCTCACTGTAAGAAATATGTATGCTTGAACGTATTAGCGAACTATCCTATCATCCCTGTCCTCCACTCAACTTTCATTAGGGGAAAAGTGCAGAATTGTAGAATTAACATTTATTTAAAATTTACATTTATTTAAAACTTATTTATGTAAATGTTAAACTACTTTCATATTTTTCATAACTATAGAAAGCTATAAAAATATAGTTCTTAGCAAAAGAAATAGCTTTTAAAATTTCAAATGTATCTTGTTACTGAATTGCCTATTCAACATGCCTATATACCTGTAGCCTCAGTATTTGGGAGGCTGAGACAAGATGCTCGCAGGTTTGAGGTCAACTTCAGAAACTTAGCAAGACCCTGTTTCAAAGTTAAAATTAAAATTTCAAAGTTAAAATTAAAACACTGACAATGTAGGTCAGGGTTCAGTCCCCAGTAACACACACACACACACACACACACACACACACACACACACACACACATACACACACCTATTATGATTATGTCATAGTAGACTGACTAATGAAACCAAAATATAATACTTACATTACCTAAAGAGAACAATCAAATGACATAATTTATTTATAAGATCCTAGTTTATAAATCTTCTCCACTCACAGAAATATTACCTTAGGTTTTATGCTTCTATCCAGCTTTGAATTTGAACAAATATATAATCACATAAATGAATGCACTTAAGCTAAAAATAATAAGTATTCGGAATGACCATAGAAAAGAAACCAAATCTTTCTTTCTCTAGTTCTTGATCTTTATAAGAAGGCTCATTTGAAGGTGGAGGCAGCACCTCAGGATTTTACTCCTTCTTTCCAAAAGCTGATGTTGGGGTGACACTGGACAAGAATGACAAGGACACCATCTTGAGGGAACAATGTTCCTCAATCAATATTAGAGGATGGAATGATTCAGAAAGCTTACTAGATGGGAGGTCATTTGAGAGGTTTCCTCTGGGTTTGTTGGAGTAGGAGAAGAGCAAGAGATTCCTCTATTGAACTTGTCCTATGGATCGGTTTCCAGTATGGGACACCTGCCTGGGTAGGAGATGTAGGAAAGGAGCCTGGGTTGGGTATTCCACTGTCAGACAAGAGAGAGGAACCAGAAGGGCATAGATGTCCATGATAGTATCCTTTCTGACTAACCTACTCCTGAAATAGACATGAATCCATTCATGAGGGCACATCCAATTAAACCCTGGACTCTGTTTTTGAGAATGATCCATCAAAAAACACTTATTGTTTGTGTTTGTAATGATTGCCATTCTAATTGAGGTTAGGCGAAATCTCAGGGTAGTTTTGATTTGCATCTCTCTGATTGCTAATGATGTTAAACATTTTTTGTCATTTTTTTATTGGCCATATGTATTTCTTCTTTTGTGAAGTGTCTGTTTAGTTCATGTGCCCATTATTGATTGGGTTGTTTTTTGATGTTAAGTTTCTTGAGTTCTTTGCATATCCTAGATATTAGTCCTCTATTAGAGGAGTATCTGGCAAAGATCTTCCATTCTTTTGGCTCGCTTTTGAGGTGCTTGATGGTTTCCTTTGCTGCACAGAAGCTCTTCAGTTTAATGCAATCTCACATATTAGTCCTCGTTTTAATTTCTTGTGCCTTTGGGGCCTTATTGGGGAAGATTTTACCTGTGCCTACATGTTGGATCATTGGTCCTATGCCCTCTTCAAGTAACTGCAAAGTATGTGCTCTAATTTCCAGGTCTTTGATCCATCTTGAGTTAACTAAAGTGAGAAAGTGGATTTATTTCCATTTTTCTATATATGGATAACCAGTTTTGCCAACACCATTTGTTGAAAAGGCCATCATTTCTTCAGGGTATGTTTTTGGCTCCTTTGTTAAAAAATCAATTGGCTATAAATGTGTGGATTTGTTTCTGAATCTTCAGTTCTGCTCCATTGGTCTCTGTGTCTTCTTTTGTGCCAATACCATGCCGTTTTTATTACCATGGGTCTCTAGCATAGTTTGAAGTCAGGTATTGTGATGCCTCCTGCATGGCTCTTATTTCTGAGAACTATTTTGGCTATTCTTGGTCTTTTGTTGCTCTATCTGAATTTAAGGACTGATTTTTCTAGCTCTGTGAAGAAAAAAAAATGTTCAACATTATTAGCAATCAGAGAGATGCAAATCAAAACTACTCTGAGATTTCACTTAACCTCAATTAGAATGGCAATCATTAAAAACACAAACAATAAATGCTGGTGAGGATTTGAAGAAGTAGGAACTCTGATACATTGTTGTTGAGATTGCAAATTAGTGCAACTACTTTGGAAAACAGTGTGGAGGGTACTCAGAAGAATGGGTATGAACCTAACATATGACCCAGCTATACCACTCCTGGGTATCTAGCCAAAAGAATTGAAACCAGATCACCATAGTAATGCATGAATATTTATATTTATAGCAACACAATTCATGATTGCCAAAATATGGAACCAACCAAGATGTCCATCAATATATGAATGGATTATAAAATTATGGGATATACACATAATGGGATTCTACTCAGCCATAAAGAAGAACAAAGTTATGTCATTTGCAGGGAAATGGATGGAACTGGAAAATATTATACTGAGATTAGTCATTTATAAAATGTGAAAGGTCAGATGTTTTCCCTCATATGTGGAAGCTAGGGAGAAATTGGGATACAGTAAGGACTCCAGACAAAAGAGAAACCTTAGTGGATTGAAGGAGGCGGGAGGAAGACTTGAAGAAGGGAGTACTTCAATGCCAATTACTGTGTCATGCATGGGAAGGTGAGGAGGGACAGGGAATAGGAACAAAAAGCAAAACAAAAAAACAAGACTGCTTAGTGAAACGTGAGTTAGGCTGATTCAAGGAGATTACCCAATTACCAGAGTTGTGAGCAGTAGGGTAACCTCTGTTACCCATCTGGAGAAAGAATTGGTTCAGGATTAGGTTGATAGGATAGAGAAATAATCCTCATGGGATCTGGATCCTGTGGAACAGACATATGGCCCATACTGCATACTTTGGACCCTGGATACCTGTGCCATCCTGTGGTTGAATAAGACTCTTGTCTTGGTGATCTGATAATCTAAGGATTTCCTGGTCTTCCCTGTCGAGCCAGATTTGACAATTGGATTAATAAAACCTCAAATGTCCTTTCTGTAAACCCAAATGTAACATCTGCTTCAGTTAATTTTGGTCCATTGTGGGTATCTCCTTCTTCCAAGTCATTGGAGTTTGAAGTATTAACCACATATATGAGCTTTGTTATCAACAGCAATAATCTGGTTTTTTTCAAAGGACTCCTGAGTTTTTGCATTTCTTCCCTTAGCATTGTATTATTTTCCACAGGTATCCAGCTACTCTGGACCATAGCTTATGTTTTCATATGCTGAGACATTTCTCTTTTATCCTTCAACTCATTTTTCCCTCTACCTGTGATTTTTTTCCATCTCTTAGTTACAGTTGTCATTTTTAACTTAAGCTTTTTAATATTCCAATTTTTGCATTCTTTTTATTCCCAAGGTGCTTTCTTCCTTTATAAAGTTTTTATATAATCCTTAAGTATTTCTTTTTATATTCATTATCAGATTTAATATATATTTGGTAACTGTCTTCTTCAAGAGTTTGTAAGGAAAGATTTAGCTCCAGGATGCAAATCAATTCTTTCAAACTCCTTTTCCAGTTGACCACTTTAGTGATCTCCAATTTACCTCTCTTTTTGTCCAGCTCCCAGTGACCATTACCTATGCTATATATGCTATATTTAGTACATAGTATGATATTAATTTTTCCTCCAAATCGATGTGCTGGAAACTTAATTCGCAATGCAACAGTTTTGGTAGGTGAGGCCTAATTTGAGGTGGTGATGCCACAGGGGTTCTTCCCTAATGGATGGATTCGTGTCTACTGCAGGAGTGGTTTAGTTATCATGACAGTGAATGTGGCCTTCACCTGCTCTCTCACCATGTGATGCCACGTGTCATGTTATGATGCAGCAAGAAGGCCCTTGGCAGGTGCAGGCCTCTGGATTTTGGACTTTCCACTCTCCAGAAATGCCAGAAAGAAATCTCTATTTATAGATTATCTGATCTCACCTATTCTGTTTATAGCAGCATAAAATGGACTAACATGGTAGGTATTCAGCGAGAGACTTGATCTGACATGTTTTCTTAATAGAGACTATTTTACACACCTACTTTAAGTGGTCAACTGTTTTTGTTTGTGCATTTCACTCAATTCCTTTTTTTCCCCCTATGTTGTACCTCTCATGAAAATAGTTTTATGTTTTCCTAAGCCTCTCATGAAAATAGTTTTATGTTTTCCTAAACTTGAAAATTTGTTTTCCTAAATGCATATCTTTCTTCTGTGCCATCTTTAGTTGTTCTTTACTCTCCTGACATTACTTTAGATTTGTTTTGACTTCAGTCACCTGGGATTAAATGGATTCTGATCTGTCTTTTGAGCAATGTTCGCCTTTGACATCAGGCCTCATCTTATATTGTTTAGGACCTTTAGACTTCTCTTCCCTCAATTGTTTTCTAGTAAATCTATTTTAACTTCAAAGAGTAGGACCTGTTCAGTTTTCATTTTGCTCCCAGGCTCAGCATTGTAATAGCTTGTTCTCAAGGATGACCTTCATCAAAGACAACTCGAGACCTTCACAGTCTTTCTTTTCAGAATGACATGAGTTCACTAGAAATTTTAACTTTCTCAATCAAGGGCAGAAAATCAAATGCCAAGTTCTCTTTTCCTATAAAGTAGACTTTTAACTTTAATTGCTCATACCACTAACTTCCAGTAATCCACCTTCCCACACACCCAGTGCTCCACTCACACCTTCAGGCAATGGTGCATAACTATGCAGAGCATTTCCTCAGGTGAAGTCTCACGGCTATCAGCAAGCCAGGTGGCATCAGTGGATATCACAGCATGGGCTCAAGTTGCCAGGACTCTGCTGCTACAGTATGCTGCAGGTAACTCATGGAGTATTCTCTCTCTCTCTCTCTTTTTTTTTTTTTTTTGGCAGTATTGGGGATTGAACTCAGGGGCATTCTACCTCTGAGCTACACCTCCAGCCCTATTTTTTATTCTTTATTTTGAAACTGGGTCTCGCTAAGTTGTGGAGTGCCTCACTAGGTAGCTGAGGCTGGCCTCGAACCCGGATCCTGCAGTCTGAGCCTCCCGAATGCTGGGATTACAAGCATGCGCCACCACGCCCAGCTCACTCATGGAGTATTCTGTCCACCGTACAAGCCAGCACCAGGTTGGGAACAGGAATCACAAAACAGTTTCTACACCTGTTTCCTTGTCATGGCACAACTAGAACTAGGTTATATTCAGAAAAAAATTTTAAAGTCTATTATGGTGGTGGGTGCTTGTAATCCCAGTACTCAAGGGGCTGAGACAGGAGAATTGCAGGTTTCTGGCCAGCCTCAGTAATTTAGTAAGGTCCTCCACAACTTAGTGAGACCCTGTTTAAAAAATAAGAAATAAAATAGGGTTGAGGATGTAGCTCAGAGGTAGAATGTCCTTGGGTTCAAGTCCCAGTACCACAAAAAAAAGGAAGGAAGGAAGAAAAGAAGAAAAAGAGAGAGAGAGAGAGAGAGAGAGAGAGAGAGAGAGAGAGAGAGAGAAAGAGAAAGAAAGAAAATTGGATAGGTCCTACTCTCTGAATGGTCATGCAGGGAGACAGGTGAGGCTGTTTAATGCCCTGCAGTGACTGGCTTTTCTGGTAGGCCAAAGAGACAGAATTCACATGTTCTCATACCTATGACTCTTTCAAATGAAGATGACCTACTAAACAAGTCACCCGCCACATCTTGGGTCAAAGTTCTTCTGCCTGTACTGAATCATTTTTCAGATGTAAAAAGATCTAGAGATGTAAAGCAGCCTTCAACTGTCCCAGAATCTCTGTACCCAGGGAAAAACCCAGCCCAGTTCATTTTTGGTTTATTCAAATGTTGTGCATGTGTATATGCCCATGTGTGTGCAAAAAGCTGGGATATGGATCTAAGTCTCCCTGATGTGAGGACCTGTTCTGAAAGACAATTATGGGACATCACATGAGAGAGTAAAATCAAGAACCAGTGTAAGTTGGGCTGATCATAACTCCAGAGGAGAGGGCCATTAGCATGAATTGGAACAATCAGAAGATTCCCCCATGGAGGAGCCCTGATTCAAGGTAGGCCTGAAGTAATGAGGCCAATTTGAATAAGAGGAAGAGCAGTGGGTCAGCTGTGGAGTGTCTGTGCTTTAGTTCTGTGTCTCCCATTTGACAAGCTATATAACTTTTTTGAGGGGAGTACTGGGGGTTGAACTGAGGGGCATTCTATCTCCAAGCTATACCCCCAGCCCTATTTTTTATTCTTTATTTTGAAACAGGGTCTTACTAAGTTGCGGAGTGCCTCACTAGGTAGCTGAGGCTGGCCGCCAACCTGGATCCTCTGGTTTCAGCCTCCCAAATGCTGGGATTGCAAGCATGTGCCACCATGCCCAGATGACAAGCTATATAACTTTGATGAATTTCTTGTCTTCATTTAATTTTCTTCCTTTGAAAATTAAGATTTTTGATCTAAGATTTAAGATCATTTCAGTCCCCAACTCACTCACTAAGCTATATATTCTATATATATCAAATATATATTTGATGGTTGTTAAAGTGTTTGGCAAACAGTTAAATGTTACACCAGTGTAATTTTAATAAAAAAGATCCACTTTGTTCTATGTCCAAGTTTCAAGTTTGCTGCACATGAAATGCTTGTTAAAATGTGAATTTTATGAATTTTATGACAACCTGTTCAATTACTTGTTCAATAATCATTTATTGAGTACCTGGTATGTTCTAGGATGGGTCTTAGGTGCTAAGCCTACAAATATGAATCAGACACAGTGCATTAAGGAGCTCACTAGGAAGTAAGATAGAACTATATAAGCAATAATACAATAATACATTTATGTTCAGAATCTGGAGGAGGGAGTGATTAAGAGTTCAGTTGAGGAGTCCAGGGAAGCCTACCCAGAAATCTTGCTTCTCAACTGAGTTTTTAAAATTATAAGGAATTCCCCAAATAAACAGGAGAGCATAAGGACATTCTGGGTAAAGGTGAGGATATATATGTAAATGTGTAATGTAACGGACCTTATTGTGAGTGTGCAGCTCTACAAGTTGTTTGGTGTGCTAAGCGGGAGTGTAAGTGTGCAAGTAGGGCAGGGTGCTAGTAGGGTGGTGTATAGAGAAGGGCTGTGGAAGATGAGGCAGAGAGGTGGTTAGGTGTAAAATGTCAATGGTCTTTGCAGATAGATGTGTAGTAAAAAATACTAATCTAAGAGGCATGGTAAGGCTAAAATCAGGAAATCATAATGCAGGAAATGCATTAGTTTTCTAATGTTAGTATAACAAAATACTACAGATTCAGTGGCTTAAGCAACAAAAATCAAAGTTCTGTAGGTTATCAGTCTGAGGTCAAGGTTTTGGTAGGGTTGGCATGTTCTCTGTGCCTTCATATGGCTTTCTCTGTGTAACTGCTTATGTTATAATTTCTTCTTTTAGGAATACCAGTCATAGTGGATTAAGGCCCACCATACTGACCTCATTATAACTTGATTACCTCTTTAAAGGCACTATCACTAAATACAGTCACATGTGAAGTACTGGGGGAGGAGGCAGCATGATCCAGCCCCTAGCAGGGGAAGTAATTGATTCAGATTTGCTAGGACATGGATCTTTGTAACTAGCCTATACCATCTGGAAGCTTATTAATCATATTGCCTGGTAATAGGGGTGTACCTTTTACCTTCTCTCAAAGATTCCTTTACAATCCTCTACTGAAAAGTCTTCCTCGATTAAATGAAAGCTAAGTGGTTATTTTCCACGACTCCAATTTCTGACTCAAACCACAAAGATGATAGTGTGTATGCAATTTAAAGAACTGTCCAAATCTTCTATCTTTCAAGGCTCAACTTAAGCATAGCTTCCTTTGTAAGTCTATCTGTCACAGGAGAGGGACTGATTCCATGAAGGGTCCAGAGGAGTTTTCAATGGGGGAGACAAGGGAATGTAACCTGGCAGAGGGGGATGGATGATAGGCTTGGCTCATGGTGTGAGGGTATTGGGTAATTTTGACACAGGCTTCCATATTAAAGTTATATATTTCTTGTTCTTGCTTCACGTCTTCTTTCTACTTCTTTCTTTCTTCTATTCTATCTCATACCCAGGTCACACTGAGCTGGAGGACCACTTTCCCATCTCTGAACTATAAGACTCCATTTGTGCCTTGCATGGAATTCAACTTGTTTAGGTTTCTGTGCCTCCATACCCCTTGAATAAACTTTAAAACACCTCTCCCTTGTGTCTCTCACCTCTTTGAGGCAAGATTTTAATTTTTTTACCCTGTTTTGCCTGACACATTGTTCATATTCAGTATACAATGAATGTAGTATATAACTAAATTCTTTATGAGACTTGGAGATCTTGATGTCCTAGGGTACCCTTTCTTGTCCCATTATTAGATCTCATCTTGGGTTAATTCCAGATAACTCTTTCTGGAGTGTTAGTTCTCAGGGAAGAAATTGCAGCACTCATATTAAGTGCTGAACATGGAGCCTGTTGTAGTTAGATACAGAATGTCCCTGAACAGCTCATGTATTAATGTTCAGAGTTGATGTAATTAAGTCAAGAAAGTGGTCATCTCATCTGTGGCTAAATCATAGTATTGGATTTACTGGGTGGTAACCCAGGCAAGTGAGATGTGGCTGTAGAAGGCAGGTCCCTGGGGGTGTGGCCTTAGAGGTTGTGTTTTGTCTTTGGATCCCCTTGCTTGTTTGCTGTTTGGCTTCTGGCTTTTGTGATATGAGATATGAGAACACGGCCTGATTCTCTCCCTCTCTTTGCTTCTCACTGCCATGCTTTGAGCTCTACAGACCATGGCCTGACATGGGCTGATCCCTGAAATCTCCAAAAACTGTGAGTAAATAAATCTTCCTTCCTCTAAGTTGTGCGGTCAGTCATTTTTTATTATACCAGTGAGAATGTTGATGGGGACAGAGCCTTAGACCCTAAAGAAAGATTATTCGATGCTTAGTAAATGACAGAATAGGCTTTCCAAGAGATTACCCTTCGAGGAGATTGTGGCCGATGCAAGCAGAAGTGAGGCAGACTGAAAGCACAGTTTTTCAGGGCTTTGACCAAGTCCTATTAGTTTTCTACAGATATCACAGTAGATTCTGTTCCTTGACAAAATAGAAAACAAACCTAAAAGAAACACAGAACACTGCACCCTTGCTGTTTCTCCTGAGTCACAGTGATTTTCAATCTGCAGGCAGAGGACTCCTGTCGGGGATGGAGTGTGGGAAAGAAAATTCTGGCTGAGGCCTCTATGGTCAGTATGCTTACCAAGTAATACTGTCTACACTTCAGACTAAGTAAAAGAGAAATGCCTCACATTCATGGACATTGCCATTTTTCAATGGATAAATAAAACTGCTGTTATAATTAAGAGAATTAAAATTTCTCTAAAAGCCCTTTCTGAATTAGTGAATTTTTAATCATACTTTTTCTCAATTGCTTAACACTAACTCAGTATTCTGAAAAATTCTTGGTAGTATTTGGAGTTTAAAAGGGAGCTCTCAGCACACACACACACACACACACACACACACACACACAAACTAAAAAATAAAATAAAAAGCAAGTCAAGTAAAAAAAGTGGGGGGCTGTCTTCTAGAAAAAGTTTGAGAGCCATCCTCTTTTTGATATAAATGGTTGTTCTATATGAAAAAGTAGAAATTTCTGGTGCAAGAACTTTCAATCTGCAGCAAGTGAGACCTTGAAAGCTTTGTTTGCATCACTTTGGTTCAGTTTTGATGACACTTTGTTTTCAATGTAATTCCCTAGGACAGCTCTAGGCTAGGGCTGGGAGCCAGAGATTTGTTTATCTTTCAGCCAGTGGGGAGAAACTCCAGGATTCCTCTACAGGACACATGAGGACTAGTGCAGAGTGCAGACAAAACAGGATATTACTTTCTGATTTAGTTACATACGGGAATTTCCCAAAGGGCTCTTGTGTTGCTTCTCCTAAATAATCTGCATGGCAAAGCGGCCCCAGACCTGCCCCAGGACCCCTTTGCACACCAGCAGGCATGGGTATTGCCAAAGAGAAGTAATTCACAAAGGGAACTGAACAGAAAATAGAGAAGATGCTGGAGGGAGCAATGCTGAAAGTATGAAAGGTGTTCTGAGTGTGGCTTGGAGAGGAAAGGTGTACATTTGCAGACACTTAGATTCAAACTTTTTTTCTGATGAGGGAGGAGTGTGATCAACTCAAGGCTGAGGAAAGTGGATCACATGTGGTCTTCAAAAGCATTGTCAGTATATTTGGCATCAGCCTTATTTTCTCATTTAGGTAGGACTTGTACTAACATAGAACTGTCTTTGACTTAATGATGAGTCAATGTATGTTGAAGAATCATAAAAGTATTCAGTAGAAATTATACTTCATATTTTGAATTTTAATATTTTCCTTGGCTAGTGATGTGTGATTGAATACTCTTTCATGATGCTACACAGTGGCAGCGAGCCACAACTTGGAATCAGCCACACAAGCACAAGAGAAAACAACTAATATCCCACAGGGCACTGGATGCCAGCATCTTTTGGATACAGGTGTTCAATAAATTACATGAGACACTCACCACTTTATCATAAAATAAACATAAAAATTGTGTTAGATGATTTTGTCAAACTTCAGGTTAATATAAGTATTCCAAGCATGTTTAAGGTAGGCTAGGCTATGCTATGACATTTAGTAAGTTAAGTTTATTAAATACATATGGAGTGTGTGTGTGTGTTATATCAGGATATTATTCAACCATAAAAAGAAGGAAAGTCAGCCATTTGTGACAATATAGATGAATCTAAAGAACATTAAGTGAAATAAACTAGACACAGAATGACAAATACTGTATGATCTGAGTTATATGTGAAATCTAAAAATGTCAACCCCTTAGAATCAGAGCATGGAATGGTGGTCACCAGGAGCTGGTGGTGGGGAAATATAGAGATGCTGATGGAAGGGTACATTCAGTCACAAGATGAACAAGTTATGGGAATATAATGTATAGCATGGTAGGAGATAGATGTGTTAATTAGTTTGATTATGGCAATTGTTACATGAGGTATATCAAATCATTTATTGTATAATATTTACTTGTCAATTACATATTTTAAATTTTAAAAAATTAGATGCTTTTCAATTGGCCATAGGATAGAATCCCCCCCCCCAAAAAAAATTGTTTATAGCCTCTTGTGTCATCCCTCAGGCAACTGAGATTGTAACCGCATCACGATTTGTATTGTTCACCAAACTCTCTTAGTTTTGTTACACAAATCTTCCAATGTGCCACTCTAGCTAAAATGCTCTTCTTCTCTGCTGGACAGTTTTCTTATTTTTGAAGGACTGCCATTTTAGTCAGCAATCCCACTGCTGTCATCCAAGCACCTGACAACCACAGCTTAGGGCAAGGAAGGTTTATTTGTTTACAGTTCTGAAGATTCCAGTCCATGCATATATAGTACATTTTATGCTGGCTTCCAAGAGAAGCTGGGGCTACAAGTCCTTAGGGCATGATAGTGGGAAGCAGAGAGAACAAGGGGCTGGATGAATATATATAGCCTGCAAGGCTGCACTCCCAGGAACCCACCACTGAGCATGGCTGCCTCCAGAGTGTGAGGTCTGGGGTAGATTTTACTTTCAAACCATAACAACTACTCAAGTAAAAACCTGTGAAGCCATCTCTGACTCGTTAGGCAAGCAAAATGCTTTGCATACAGTCAACACTCAATAAATTTTACATGTTATTGTTAGGCATTAGTTTTTCTCACCTCTGAATTCCTGTAGCACTTTGTTTATATCTTTCGAGCACCCCAGTATTGCGATTGTTTGAATATCTTTCTCCCTCACTCACCTGTTTTGTATATCTAGTGCACAGCATAGTACCTGGCACAAAATGTGTGAAGTGGATGAAATTCCTGCTCAGATGCCTAGAGGTGCCACAGGAAGTCAAGAAGATGAGTTATAGCAAAGCAGAAAAGGAGGGACACTGGAGAATGGAGCTCCCACTGTCCCCTGAAGAGAGACGGCACCTACTCTACTCTGGGTAATTGCTAGGAAACAGAAAGATTTAGATTTCTAAAAGAAAAGAAACTATAAATATGAATTTTTGTGTGAACTCTGAATTTTTAAATCTTGGCAACTAATATGAATTTTTAAAACCATTGTGTGAGCCAAGAGAAACATGTTTGAGGGCTGCCAGTTTTCATCTTGTTAGAGAGCAGAGGTGGCAGATGAGCATTATTGACTGGTCTCCAAATGACACCCCACTTCTCCTGAACCAGGATGACCCCTGCAAGGCTTTGGACTGACATCAGGTATAGAGGCACTTTTCTCTCTACTCTGCAAAGGTCTCTGCAATATTCTAGTTCTGGTATCTCCATGGTCTTCAAATGGTTGACAGTCTGCCCCTCTCTCGAATTTCCTACCTGTGTTAGGCATCCACCAACAGTGCTGTTCAAAGTTGAGCATGACATCCCTTAGTAGGCATTGCATCTGTAAGTCTGGACACAACCTCTGCATAGGAAGAAGGGACAGGAGCAAACCCAGTTAGAAAGAAAGGGTCAACCACATCATCAATGGATTCAGGGGAGGGAGCTCTTGGTAATTGTTGGTAATAAGATGAATTAGATTTTGCTTCTGGTAGTACCTGGAGTTGCCTGACTCTGGGCCCTTTACTTGTCTTTGCTCAGTTACTGGTCATAACAACCCTTCACTGTGTGCATTTTTAGCCTTATTCCGCTGACAACAATGTAAAACTCAGAATAAGCCAACTACCATACAAGTGAAAAGAGTGGAGCTGAACCTCAGTGATTTGTGCATCCAAAGACCTTGATCTCATTCACTCCTCTGTGGCATCCCCTGCAGCCAAAGTGGGTTTTAGCTTGTGCAGAATGATGAAGAAAGGAATCTCCCCCCTTTCCTCTCCTGTCTGTAAGGTCCATATTCCTATGCCAAGAAAGGGCATTTCCTCTGTCCTGGTTCTCTGATTCCACATCCCAGAAGCTCCAACAAGCAAGGAAGAAAGTTCTCAACTTCTTGCGAAAAAGATGCATGCTCAACTCTGTTTAGCCCAACATTCCCAAAATACATTTTATTCTTGGGCCCTATTTTAGAGCACTTATTTCACATCCCTGTAATTGGTGTTCCCCAGAACACTCTAAGGAATGTTTCACTTCACTACAGCATGGGACTCTCTTAAGAAATAATGATGCTTAAGAATCTTCTAGGCCAAAGAGAACACTCTCGAGTAATGAAGCTGACTCCTGGCTAGGAGAAGGCTAAATGAGGGAGATTTTGACTGAGAAAACTCAGATAGGCAGCCAAATAGCAAGCTTGACATTTATGAAAACCACAGATGATGCTGTAGAAAGAGTGTTAAGAGAGTGTTCAAGCAAGCACTTCGCTTAGGAGAAAGCTTGTGAACTGCAGGGATGGCTTGCCACAGGAGGCTAGGAGGGGAAAAGACTGGGGGATACTTTCTGCAGGATTTTAAACAGAAGTTTCTCCTTGGCAAGGTGTAGATGCTTCTAGAATCAGAAGATAGTTTATCAAAAAACTCTTAGAAATCACCTCTTTTAGCCACAATTTTTTTTTTTTTTCGGTACTGGGGACTGAACTCAGGGGCATTCTACCTCCGAGCTATACCCCCAGCCCTATTTTTTATTCTTTTATTTTTGAAACCGAGTCTCACTAAGTTGCGGAGTGCCTCACTAGGTAGCTGAGGCTGACCGCGAACCCGGATCCTCCGGTCTCAGCCTCCCGAATGCTGGGATTACAAGCGTGCGCCACCACGCCCGGCTTTTAGCCACAATTTTGAAACCTACTTGTCCTCATTTTTCTTCTTTTTTAAATGGGTGCATTGTAATCATACATCTTGTTGAAGTTCGGGGTGATAGAGGCATACATGCACACAGTAATCCTTGAACCTTCCCCCAGTTCCTACCCCATTTCCTTCCCCTCCCCTCCTTCCCATCAGCACAGTGATCGGCTTTGACAAGTTTGTGTATATGCATCATGTCATCCTCATTTTTCAAATGTAAAGGGACAACACACATTTCCAAGCAAGTAATAATGTTAGGGTTCCACCATGCACCTTCCTATGCTAAGCTTCTTTCCTGAGTAATCTCCATCTTCCTTTGAATCTTCCAGAAACATGATCAGTGATCACACCAAGCGACTTCTCACTACAGCTAAGCAGACATAGGCCATGTGATAAGCACAAATGGCCAACTCCACTAGAGAGCATGCCTAATGAGAATAACCACCCCAAATAAAACACAACAGGGTGTGGAATTCCTAAATGTCACAGCGAGGCAAATTCTAGCATCTTGTAACTTTATGAGCTGTCATAATTAAAAATAAATATGCAAACCTGGGCACCCACCCCTAGGTAAAGATTTCATGGTCTGTTGTGCTGTGACAGGCCATTAGTTAGGGTAATTAGGCTGGATTTTCCATCGCTGGCATTGCCCTGTCATGGCGTGGGTGAGGCAGAGTGGTGGTTGGAAGTGTGGGGTAGGGACATGAAGCAGTGAGAAGTGTTCATGCTGGAAGGTGAGGGTGTACATCCCCAGCACTAATGAGAGAGGGTCCCTGGCTTGAGGCTAGAGACAGCAAATCTCATTAGTTAGCACTGACAGGCAATGAGTCATCATCCTTCCAGCTTGAATGAGGCTCATTATTTAAATGAGGTGCCACAGCACCAGTTGGCATAGTTGGAAATAAATATATCTGAGTGTTGTCAGCAATGTCATCTCACTCCTGCTTTGAATGGTTTCAGATGCTTTCCACCTGACTGTTGCTGCTAAGCATTATATGATGTGAAGTAGAAGGCTTGACTCAGCTGCTTGAGAAAAGAAATGGAGGTAGCGGTACCCATTCTGCAGGACTATGAGCTCTAGGCACATTGCATAAAGGAAAGAGGCCGGCTGTCTGCCTGGCTCGAAGCAGGCATTCAGAAGAGTGACCCTGGTTACCCTTGAAACAGGACATTTCAAAACTTAGATGGGCTCAGATTTGGAGTTTTGCTACTTACTATATAGATTTTAACACTATTCTAACTTCTGTTTTCCCATCTGCAAAATGAGCAAAGCATTAATCTCGTATTATTCTTCTACCTTGAAGAATCATTGGCAATGCAAAGTATACACAGTGTACCCAGCACAGTGTGTGCACATCACAGGGGCCAAATACTGATTTTTGCTAATCTTCATACTTAGACAACCTAAATTCACTTTTATGGTCCAGATAACACCATTCTGTCTGTCCCTCCTTCTGCCCCACCTTGAATATATTGACTCAGAGGTGGTTTGTTCATGTACATATTAGACGATTAGCTAATAACTATATACTTATTTTGTGCTACAAAAAATATTTTAATTCTTTGTATGTGAAACTAATTTGATCATTACGACAACCCCATGGGGTGTCAAAGGTAAGGTACAGAGTAAGATAAATTATTTCCTAGCCAGTGTCACATGTCTGGTGAGTGGCCAAGCCAAAATTCATGGCCTGTAGCACCCCTCAAGAGCTGCACTAGATGCACTATGCCACCACCTCCTGCAAGATTCAGGCCTTGTCCCTTTCTCTCCCTTATTTTGTTGTAGGGAATCTCACAGATGGAATATCATAAATTCAAGCAGGTAAACTTTTGAATAAACCTTATGAAAAAGTTGATTGGTTTCCATGCTTCCAGATTTCCATGGTACTTGCAATTTCCAGATGACACAATTGAAGCCCAGAGACAGTCTCCTAGACATTGATGTAGCCCCTGTTCTTTCTGCAGAAGAAGCTCAGTGTTATTGCTGTAACACTACTTTCTTGCCCAGTGCAAGTAATTATTTCCAGTTCATTTGTATCAGTCCTGAACCAGAACTCTGAATGCATATGGAATCAAATCTCTCCTTATTTTATTTAAAATCCCAAAGACTATCTTTTTAGAGCAGTTTTGGGTTTACAGCATAATTGAGAGGAAGGTACAGAAATTTCTCATACATCCCTTTAGGCATTGCCTCCCCCATTATCAATATCTTCAAGCAGAATAGTACAATTCTTACAATTGGTGAACCTTTGTAGACACATCATTGCTCAATCCACATTTTACATTAGGATTCCCTCTTGGTGTTACACATACTATGGACTTGGAAAATGCATAATGGCATGTGTCCACCATTATGATATCATTTAGAGGATTTCTCACCAACAGAATAATATCCTCTGCTCTCTGCCTAGTCATTCCTTTCTCTCCATTAACCCTTGATTATCACTGACGTTTTCACTGTTTCCATAGTTTTGCCTTTTTCATAATGTCACGTGGCTGGAATCATGCAGTATGTAGCCTTTCTAGATTGGCTTCTTTCACTTAGCAATATGCATTTAAGGTTCTTCCATGTCTTTTTGTGTGTGTATGTGTGGCACTGAGGATTGAACCCAAGGGGTTCTACCTCTGAGCTACAGTCTGGCCCTATTTTATTTTATTTTGCAACAAGTTCTTGCTAAATTACTGATACTGGCCTTGAACCTGCAATTCTCCTTTCTCAGCATCCCAAGTACTGGGATTAAAGGTGTGAGCCACTATGCCTGGCTATTCCATGTCTTCCTGGCTTGATAGTTTATTTTTTTACACTGAGTACTGTCCTATTGTCTGAATGTACCATTACGTACTTATTCATTCACCTACCAATGAACACCTCGTTCCTTCAAGTTGTGGTAATTATGAATAAAACTGCTGTGTATATCTGTGTGAAGGTTTTTGTGTGAGCATGAATTCGCAACTCCTCTGAGTAAATACCAAGTGGAGTGACTGCTGGGTTGTAGGATAAGAATACGTTTATTTTTGTGTGAAACCATCAAACTGTCTTTCAAAGTGGCTATGCCATTTTGCATCTTTGCCAGCAACAGATAAGAGTTCCTATTGCTCCACATCATTAGGAACATTTGATTTTGTCAGTATTTTGAAGGTTGGCTGTTCTAATGGGTGCACAGTAGTATCTCTGTGTTGTTTTAATTTGCATTTATTTGTTAATGTATGATGTGAAATATCTTTTCACATGATTATTTCTCATCTGTGTATCTTCTTTAGCAAGGTGCCTATTAAGGTCTGGATCATTTTAAAATCAAGTTGTCTGCTTTCTTATTGTTGAGTTTGAAAGTTCTTTGTATATTTTAGATAACAATTCTTTATCAGATATATCTTTTGCAAATTTTTTCCCTTGGTCTGTGACTTGTCTTCTATTCTCTTAAAATCTTGTTTTCAGAGCTGAAGTGTTTAATGAGGTCCAGCTTATCAATTATTTCTTTCATGGGTCACGCCTTTAATGTTGTATCTAAAAAGTCATCATCATATTCAAAGATATCTAGCTTTTCTTCTCTGTTATCTTCCAGGAGACTTATAAATGTTTTTTTTTTTCACTTATGTCTATAATCTATTTGAGTTAATTTTTGTTAAGGGTGTAAGGTTCTAACTTATTTTTGCTTATAGGTATTTTAAAAATGATTCTGCATCTAGGTAGTTAAAACTTTTTAAAAATACTTTCCCCACATATAGTCACAAGGCTTTCCTCCTAATTTTAATTAGATTAGATATACAAAACTGATCTTTTCTGACAAACACAAGCAACATGATCATGATGAAATAGCCAAAAGCTTTGTCATTTCAACTAAGGATTCCTGACCTGCCATTTGCTTTAGTTGGATAGGGGACAATCAAGAATTAGACTTGATGCTGAATGAGCTAGTAGCAATAGTCCCAAAGGCTGCCTGACATATTGTATTTATCGCCCATCCCCCTGACAAAAATAATTTATTAAGGACACATATGAGAGCCAAGTAGTCAGATAATACAATGTTCATACCATCCTATGTTCCCTCCCTCACTCTTACAAGAGGCCACTTCTTTCTTGCAAATTGCTCCAGCTGGCAAGGAGACTGCCATAAGTAGTCACAAGACTTTGGGGGCATAAAATAGAAGGCAAGTTTTTAAATTTGTTTTGAAAATTAAGCATGTGATAAATCACAAGCCAATCAAAACCTTTGTGAGACCCAGCTTGGAGCCACTCTCTATCTGGAGTCTTTTGCTTAATGCTTCTTCCTTATTTAGACCAAGATTTTTCAGAGACTTATCTCCAATCTCAGAACCAAGCTAGAACACTAAACATGACAAATGCATTCTGAGAAAACCATATATCTAAGAGACTACAGTATACAGTTCCAAATATATTTGTGATTACCGAGTGGAACTTAATTTGAACTATGGGGCTGTCCAGCAAGGATATTTAGCCTGATGTTTTTTGAAATAGTGTCTTTTAAAAATCTACACCATCGTGACTTTTTGGAAAGAAAAAGCTAATACTATGTGAGCACATGTGCAGATGGGATTGAGTGTAGAGAAAGGGTAGGATTTCAGGTTGCTTTGTGCTATAAAGCAGCTGCATGCCCTTCAACAAGAATTTAACTTTCCTGCATTTCAGTATACTCATTAAGACAAAGTGCTTCTCAGAAAGTAGCTTTGGTTCATTTAGGCCATGGTGGACCTTGATCCCTTCTGATTCCAAGTAAGAAGGTTTCTTGAGGAACCAATTGATCTCAACAGTAGTGGATTAACAGATGCCTAAGAAAGAAGAACTATAATAATTGGTTGAAAAAGCATATTGCTTGCCTACTGTGAGCCTTAATTTCCTTGTCAAAGCAATTACAACCCAAGAATACCGCTGTGACCAGCTCTGAGTAGCCACAAAGTATGCACCAATCAAGTAGTTAGTAGGGTACTTGCTGTGCCCCAGGGTACCATTTCCAGGTCATATCTGTGTAAGCATGAGGATGTTTCTGGTCTCTGTCTCTCCCATCCAACCTTTAACTCTGCAGCCCAAGAAGCAATCTGGGAAGGGGGCAATGATAGGCAAGCAAGGTGTGGAAGAATAGAAAGTCAGCTGTCCTTACCCTCTAGCAGCCTCTTGGATGAGGCAGACTGGAGTTTCCAAAGGGAAAAAGTTTTAACCTGGATAAGAATATGGAGTTAGAGCCGGGCGTGGTGGCGCACGCTTGTAATCCCAGCATTAGGGAGGCTGAGACCGGAGGATCCGGGTTCGTGGCCAGCCTCAGCTGCCTAGTGAGGCACTCTGCAACTTAGTGAGACTCGGTTTCAAAATAAAGAATAAAAAATAGGGCTGGGGGTTTAGCTCGGAGGTAGAATGCCCCTGAGTTCAATCCCCAGTACCGCAGGAAAAAAAAAAAAAGAATATGGAGTTAGGTCATTTTTGTTTTGTAAAATTTATTTACTTTATTTTTATTGGTGCATTGTAATTATGCATCATAGTGAAGTTCAGAGTGGTAGAAACATACACGTACACAGCACTTGTTGTGTGTTTCCCTTTAGCTCCCACCTGCTCCATCCTCCTCCCCATGTATAAAATTAACATTGATATTGATAATGTATGATCATAGGATTATTTGAACTGCTTCCGTCATTAAATCCCTTTCATCTTCCCATCTCCCATCATTAAATCCCTTTCACCATCTCCCTCCCCAAATCATCTTCTACTATTCTATTAGTATTCACCCCACCCCCATTTATTTGAAGTTCTCTTTGTTTCTAAACTTCTCTCTAGCATACACATATGAGTGAAAATATATGACCCTTCACTTTCTGTGACTGGATAATCTCACTTAGCATAATACACTCTAGTTCCATCCATTTTCCTACAAATAACATAACTTTATTCTTCTTTATGACTGAGTAAAATTCCATTGAATTGAACCATAATTTCATAATTCATTCATGTGTTGATGGACTGATTACATAGTTTGACTACTGTGGATTATACTGCTATAAAAATGAATATAGAGCAGGGCATGGTGGTGCACACTTGTAACTCCAGCATTTGGGAGGCTGAGACTGGAGGATCCGGGTTCGCGGCCAGCCTCAGCTACCTAGTGAGGCCCTCCACAACTTAGTGAGACCCTGTTTCAAACAAAGAATAAAAAATAGGGCTGAAGGTATAGCTCGGAGATAGAATGCCCCTGGGTTCAATCCCCAGTACTGCAAAAAAAAAAAAAATGAATATACAAGCATCCCTATAGTATTTTGACTTCAATTCCTTTGGGAAGATCCCCAACAGTGGTATAGTTGGGTCATATGGTAGCTCCTTTCCCAGTAGTTTGAGGAAATTCCACACTGATCTCCACAGTGGTTCTACTAGTTTGCAATCCCTCCAATAGTATATTAAGGTTCCTATTTCCCCACATCCTCACCAGCATTTGTTATTGTTTGTATTCTTGATGATTGCCATTCTAATTGGAGTTAGATGAAATCTCAACATCATTTTTTTTTTTTTTTTTGGTACTGGGGATTGAACTCAGGGGACTTCTACCTCTGAGCTCTACCCCCAGCCCTATTTTTTATTCTTTATTTTGAAACAGGGCCTCACTAAGTTGTGGAGTGCCTCACTAGGTAGTTGAGGCTGGCCTCGAACCCCAAATGCTGGGATTACAAGCCTGCGCGACTAAGCTCGGCTTCAACATCATTTTGATTTGCATTTCCCTGATTGCTAATGATGTTGAAAATTTTTTCATGTATTTTTTGGCCATTTGTATTTCTTTTTTTGAGGAGTGTCTGAGTTAGTTGATTTTGACTCGGGAGTCATTTTTTATGTTTTAAAAGATGACTGTTCCTGTGAATGAAGTGAGTTGAAGACCACTTGGAAAAGGTGAGAAAGCTATATGACTTGTGTGGATTTTTTAAAATGTTTTTCTTAAGCTATTCTTTTCTTTTTGGTGATGCCATAGCTTTATTCCATAATCTGTCACATAGATTATTATGGAGGTCCACTGGACTAAATATTCCGTCATACTCTTATTCAGATCAACTGGAGTGACAATATTCCCTTGTTATATGTATTTTGCTCTGCTATTAGAACTGGCTGAATGTTGCCCTTGGCACCAAGCCAGTGGTTTTCTCAGATTTGCATTCAGCCATTCGAGGGTTGTGTTTCTGCCTCTGTTTGTTCCCAGGGTCTGGTTATGTACCGCAGCCATCCATCCGTTGCTATTGACTTACTATTTCCTCGCTTGACATTTCCGCTGCCTTGCTTCTCACTTCCCACCCTCAGGATGAATGTTGAGTGCAGTTTTCGCACCCTCGTTCACACTTGCTCTCTTTCTCCTGTTCCTCAGAGCCAGTGTGCCAGCTCAGATGTCAGTCACAGGCTCAGGGAGTGGCTCAAGGCTCAGGGGCTGCCTGCGTGGGCCTTCAGCCCAGGGCTGTGCGCTGCAACCTGTATGTAGTGCATCTGGCCACAGGGATGTGTCTTCCTCAGGGCCCTTTCAAGGAGGCTGGGCATAGGGTTGCAAAACTTACCTTTTATGGGCATCAGAGACAAACTCAGGAATTTCAAGCAGTGCTCAGTTTGTGGCATTAGTGGTAAAGGAGGTTTGTCCTGTTTTGGCAAATTTGAAGGCTAAAGGCAGGAACAAAGCAGATGGGAGACTCTCCTAAAAGGAAATGTCTCATGGTGAAGAGGAAGAATACTTGGAAGTAACTTTTTTATCACTTAAAAAATTATTAGTCCATTGCAATTATATATCATAGTGAAGTTCAACGTGATATAAACATACATCCACATAGCTCTTGGTGTATTTCCTTCCACATCCCACCCATCTCCCTCCTTTTCCATACATATTAGTGAAACTGTTAGCAATACCTTCATATATTGCCATAGTATTATTTGAACTATTTCCTTCCTCAATCTTCCTTTTTGCCCCCCCTCCCCCGACTACATGCCCAGTCCCCTTACACTATTCTACACGTCTCTCTCCACATTATTTAAAGTCCCTTTTGTTCCCTATTTTCTCTCTAGCTTCCATATGGTGATTCCATTCCTAGTATTTTGAGGAAACTCCAGACTGATTTCCATAGTGGTTGTACTAATTCACAATCCCACCAACAGTATATAAGAGTTCCTATTTCCTCACTAATTTGTTATTGTTTGAATTCTTGATAATTGATATTTTAAATTATGTGCCAATAAGGCACTAAGCAAATATAAGATATTATCATAGGAGAAAGCTAGGAGAAGGGTATAGGGACCTTTCCATATTGCTTCTGCAACTTCTGTGAGTCAATTTCAGTATTTCAATATAGGGAGTGATAATAATGATAATAAGTGAGCCTGGTGTGGTGGCACATGCTTGTAATCCCAGTACTTGGGAAACTGAGACAGGAGGATCCCAGGTTCACAGCCAGCCTTAGCTGCTTAGTAAGGCCTTCTACAACTTAGTGAGACCCCATTTCAAATACAAAGAATGAAAAATAGGGGGGGGGGGTTGTAGCTCAGAGGTAGAATGCCCCTGGATTCAATCCCTATACAGAAAAAAAAAATTAAAACATGTGTCTACTTTGTATCTATCTCCATAGCCACATCTAGACCAATTTTACCACAGATTTATAAATGAGATTTAGGTCAGCCAACCTGGTTATGCCTCTAAGTTATGCTTCTGAGTAACCTATAGCTTTGAATTTTCCACATACACATTTCCTCTTGAAAAAATAACACCTTTTTTTTTTCCTTCTCTTTGGTACTGGGGACTGAACCCAGGGGCATTACACACCTAGACCTATTTATTTTTTATTTTGAAGCAGAGTCTCACTAGGTTGCAGAAGGCCTCATTAAGTTGCTGAGGCTGGCTTCAAACTTGTGATCCTCCCGTCTCAATCTCTCAAGTAGGAGGATTACAAGAGTGTGCCACCACACTCAACTTATTTTAACCTTTTTTTTTTTTTTTCAGTACTGGGGATTGAACTCAGGGGCATTCTACCTCTGAGCTATACCCGCAGCCCTATTTTTTATTCTTTATTTTTGAAAGGGTCTCACTAAGTTGCGGAGTGGCTCACTAGGTAGCTGAGGCTGGCAGCGAACCCGAATCCTCCGGTCTCAGCCTCCCAAATTCTGGGATTACAAGCGTGGGCCACCACGCCTGGCTATTTTAACCATTTTTGAGATATGCACACACCATATACTCCACCCATTTAAAATATACAACTCAATGGCTTATAATCACTGGTTATATAACTATCACTGCAAAAAGAATTTCACATGCATTAGCAGTTATTCCCTACTCTTCCAATTGACTTCCCTCAAATTCTAGACAACTAATAATCTATTTTCTATCTCTATGGATTTGTATATTTTAGGTATATCATATACAATTGTCCCACTGTATCCATAGTTTCACTTTCTGTGATTTTAGTTAAATGCAGTCAGCAATATTAAGTGGAAAAGTCCAGAAATAAAGGACTTCTTCCCTTCCTTCCTCCCCTTCCTCCCTCCCTTCCTTCCTTCCTTCCTTCCTTCCTTCCTTCCTTCCTTCCTTCCTTCCTTCCTTCCTTTTTTACTTCCTTTCTTTCTTTCTGGTTGAACTCATGGGCATTCTACCTCCAAGCTATACCCTCAGCCCTATTTCATTTTATTTTTTTTATTTTGAAACAGGGTCTCTCTAAATTGCCAAAACTGGCCTGGAACCTGCGATCCTCCTGTCTCAGCCTCCCAAATACTAGGATTACAGGCATGCACCACCAAGCCCAGCTAAAAACTTGTTTTTTACATTTGTTTATTTATTTTTGTGGTTCTAGAGTTTGAACTCAGAGCCTCGTGCATGCTAGACAAGTGCTCTACCACTGAGCTACGCCCCACCCCTTTATTTTATTTTTAATTATTTAAGCCTTTATTCCTTTTTAAATATGCCATAAATAGTACGCTGGTTTGATCATTCCATACTGAATACATGATAAATATGTACCTCATAAATATGTACAATTAAAATAATAAAAAACAAAACAGTAATACCAAGCAAATTTATGAATATTGCTTATTTATGTTATGATGTGTGATATTTCAAAAATTCTTCCTTCATATACATGTTTATATATATTATAAGTTGGATCATGGAGTTTATAATCTGGTTGTCCACTGAACACCGTAAAGAACAAATTCTTGTATTAACAAATATCTAATGTTTGATCCTTCTGGGATTCATAGAACACCTAAACACAATTTATTTAAAGAATCTATTATTGGGAACTTTAAGTTGTGTTCATTCCTTTCACTGTACAAACATTGGTCACATTCAGGTTTTCCTATGATAAACTTGTAGGACATAAATTGCTAGGTCTAAGGATATGTATATTTTTAAAAAATTAAAGATGACTTTATTTTCCCTACTTATTTTTTTACTTTTTTTGCAGAAAATTTCATACAAACATAAAGGTAGAGAGAAATCATAGCCAATCTCCATTTGCTATCAGCTATCTTCAACAGAGACATTTTACAAATCTTATTTTAATTACTTACAGCTCCTTTTTGTTTGATTGGTTGTTTTACTGGAAAAGTTTGGACCAAATTCCAGATGCTGTGTAAGTATTACACTGTGTTATAAGTTGTGTGTACATATACCACATGTAAGTATTTAGTATATTCTCTGATAAAGACATTTTTTTAAAAACATGTCCACTTGGCCACCAGGATACTTGACACAATTATTAATATTTCCTTGATATCGTCTAATAAAAGTTAATTTAAATTTCTCCATGATCTTTGAGCAATTTCTTAAAATTAGGGCCTACATGAAGTTTGTCCAATGGCATTTTGTTGTTATATTTATAGTCTCTTTATGATATAGAAAGGGCTTCATGTCATTGATTTATTGTAGAAATTGTTTTATCAACCTGGTAGAATGTTTCGTAATCCAAATCAGGGTTATTTCTTACTTGTGGTTTTAACTTCTATCTTATATAAAGTGATAGTGACATTGAACCATGACTAGATCTGGGTTGGGTCTTTTTCTGGCAAGTATGTGCAAGGTTGCTATGCTATTTTTATTGCATTGTATCATGAGATACACAATGTTTTTATCTTACTTCTAAAGATGCAATTTATAATATTGATCAATGAATTCAGACGATATTAGCCTGATCTATCTATTACCAGTTCCCAACTAACCTTCCATTTAATATTTTGATCCTCTATTGATAAAAATTGATGATTAATGCCTAGAGGGATTTAGTCCTTTGAGTATATTTTGCTTCAAATTTTGGGTACATTCATAAGTAGTTGTAAAATCTTTGAAGATTCCTGCATCGAGGCCATACCAGGTTCAGTTATTATTGACTTCCTTTTTCTTTAATGACATGAGTTCTAAATTTCTCAGTATTCTGAATAGTGTGATGAAGTCTTGTACTATCCAGTGTTGGGCTTGGGATGGGAGTCATCTCTCTGTGCAGTGTATACACACTATACACACTATCTGCCCATTAGTCATGTGGTGGTTGTTTCAGTTATCAGCTCAGCTATCCTGGTATCAGAGTGCTCGTGTTCAAGTAATGTACTTAATAATGATCCCAAGTGGCAAGCATAGTGATGTTGACAACTTGAATATGTCAAGGGGAAGCTGAAATGTACTTCCTTTAAGTGGAAAGGTGAAAATCCTTAACTTAATGAGAGAAGAAAAATCACATACTGAGGCTGCTAAGACCTATAGTATAGTAAGATATTTTGAGAGAGAGGGAGAGACAATATACACACATCTTTTATTATGGCATATTGCTATAGTTGTTCTATTTTATCATTTTCTTTCTTTTTTTTTTTTTTGTTTGCGGTATTGGGGATTGAACTCAGGGGCATTCTACCTTCGAGCTATACCCCCAGCCCTATTTTTTATTCTTCATTTTGAAACAAGGTCTCACTAAATTGCAGAAGGCCTCACTAGGTAGCTGAGGCTGACCAAGAACCCTGATCCTCCAGTCTCAGCCTCCCAAATGCTAGAATTACAAGCGTGTGTCACCACGCCTGGCTCTCTATTTTATCATTTTCTAACTGTGCCTAATTTATAAAAGCTTTATAAATTTATGTGTGTATGCATAGGGAAAAACATAGTACAGTTAGGGTTTGGTACTATCTGTAGTTTTATACATTCACTTGGGTCTTAGAACATTTCCCTGTGGATAAGGTAGGTGGAACCATATAACATGTGGTCATTTGTGCCTTGCTTATTTCACTTAGCATACTGTCTTCAAGGTTTGTCTATGTTGTAGCATGTATCAACACTTTCTCTTCACTGTCAAATAATATTCTATTATATGGATATAGAGCATTATGTCTATCCATTCATTAGCTTATAGGCATTTTTTTACTTTTTGACTAACATGAATAATGCATCTATGAATATTTATGCACAAGTTTTGTGTGCTCACGTTTTCGGTTCCCTTGGTTATATATCTAGAAGTGGAATTACTGGATCATATTGTAACTATGTTTAATGTTTAGAGGAACTGTAAAGCTTTTTTCAAAAGTGGTTGTACTATTTCACATTTCTACCAGTAGCATATGAAGGTGCCAATTTCTCCACATCTTTGATGATACTTGTTATTATTTGTCACGTGTGTGTGGGAGGATACTGGGGATTGAACCCAGGGGCATTCTTCCTCCAAGATACATCCCCCAGCCCAATTTTATTTTTTGAAACAGAGTCTTGTTAGGTTGCTGAGAGTCTCACTACTTGCTGAGGCTGTCCTTGAACCTGTGATCCTCCTGTCTCAGTCTTCCAACTCCTGGGATTATAGGCGTGTATCACCATGACTAGCTTTTCTTCTTCTTCTTCTTCTTCTTCTTCTTCTTCTTCTTCTTCTTCTTCTTCTTCTTCTTCTTCTCCTTCTCCTTCTCCTTCTCCTTCTCCTTCTCCTCCTCCTCCTCCTCCTCTCCTCCTCCTCCTCCTCCTCCTCCTCCTCCTTACCATTATTATCATCATCATCATCATCATCATCATCATAGCCATCCTAGTAGTATGAACTGATACCCAATTACAGTTTTCACTTACTTGATGACTAATAAAACTGAGCATCTTTTTCTTTGCTTATTGATCATTTTTATAACTTACCTAGATAAATAAGATCCTTTGTTCACTTTTAAATTGGGTTATTTATCTTTACATCATTGATTTATAAGAGTTGGTTGTATATTCCAGATGCAAGACACTTATTAGTTAACAGATATCCTCTCCTAGTCTCTGAGTTCTCTTTTTACTCTCTTTAGCGTACCCTTTGCTGATGCATCTCCTCTTGATATCTCAAAATCTCCATGAGTATGTAACAAGATATATGTTAAGCTAACTGCAACTCAACTGTAAGATTCTTTGATGACACTGTGGTTAGATGCTGAAACAGTTTAGTTGAAAGCTGCCAGTTGTCTGTGTTGCTGAAAGTTAGGCTCAGTATTTCTTGAGGAAGGCTATTCCTTTGCTCTGGCACAATCAACTAAACAGGCCCTTTAGCTGCACAAATATAAACCAAATCCTGACTCACAACACTGAGTGGGCAGTTTTTTTTTTTCCATGCTGAGGCTTTAAACAGAGGAGCTGGGTTCTTTTGGTTAGTGTAAACCCCTGCATATGTTTTAGTCAAAGCAATGTCTTTGCAAATTTGCTTTTGTTTATTTGGTGGTGGGGTTGATGGAGAAAAATGTTTCTTGGCACTATTTGTACTGTGCCTGCGCTGTGGCTCATTCTGACAGAGATGAATGGTGTTTGTGTGTTTGTCTCAGAGTTATGGATGGGATGCCAGCCCAGGAAAGGAAGCCATAGAAGCTACAGTTCATAAGAAGCCTTCTGCTATTCTGGGCTCACCAAGGTGCCCAAGAGCAGCACTGATTTGGACAAAGAGTGATTCTCCCTTCTCTGCTGCCTGGTAATGATGGTGCTGAGGGCATTAGGGTAGCACTTGGAATGTCATTGGCCTTTCCATAAAGGCACCAGCAGAGTTAGACACAGTGAGGTTCCTTTCACAGCTGTAAGATCAGCAGCCCATAATTTATCTATTGTAAATTGTGCTGCTGTAAACATGGGTATGTATGTATACATATATATGTCTCATTTTCTTTATGCAATCATCTGTTGATGTATACTTACATTAGTTGCATAATTTGGCTCTTGTGAATTTCACTGATATAAATATGGGTGTGAAAGTATGACTCTAGGAGGCTGACCTTAATTCTTTTGGATAAATACTGACAAGTGGTATAGCTGGATCATATGATAGTTCCATTGTTAGTCTTGTGAGGATCCTCCATACTGATTTCCATAGTGGTTATACTAATTTACAATCCTACCAACGGTGTTTCACATCCTCACTAGCATTTATTGTTTACATTCTATATTATTGCCATTATTTTTATTAGTGCATTGTAATCATGTATCTTAATGAAGTACAGGATGGTAGAGGCATACATGCATACATAACTCATTTAGCCTTTCCCAAATTCCCACTCCATTCCCTCCTCCCTCCCTCCTTCTCAAGGTCAGCTTAGTGGTTGACTTTGATATATTTGTGAATGTACATCATGTGCATTAGAGTATTTCCCTTTTCCTCCTTTCCATTTTCTCAGTTAGATCACCTTCTTTACATCTAAGATTTCCCCTTCTTTGTCTAGAGTCCCTCCTATGTCCTATTTTTCTCCCTAACTTCCAGATATTAAGGAGAACATCTGACTTTTTACTTTTTGTGACTGACTAATCTCACTTAGCATTATGTTCTCCAGTTCCATCCATTTCCTTGCAAATTAAATAAATTGTTCTCCTTTATGGCTGAGTAAAAGTCCATTGTGTACATATCCCATAGTTTTGTAATCCACTCATCTGTTGATGGACATCTTGGCTGGTTCCATAGTTTGGCAATTGTGAATTGTGCCGCTATAAACAAAGATATACATGCATTAGTCTGGTAGTTTGGTTTCCATTCTTTTGGGTAGATACCCAGAAGTGATATTGCTGGGTCACATGGTAGGTTCATTCCCATTCTTCTTAGGATCCTCCATACTGTTTTCCAAAGTAGTTTAGTTGCACTAATTTGTAATCCCACAATCAATGAAGTAGAGAATTAAAAAAAATAGAAAAAATCAACAAAAGCTAGTTTCTCAAAAAAATAAACAAGATAGATAAACCACTAGCAAATATAACCAACAGAGAGAGAGAGAGAGAGAGAGAGAGAGAGAGAGAGAGAGAGAGAGAATGAATCAACCCAAATTACTAAAATAAGAGAAGAAAAAGGTGATATTACCACTGACAACATGGAAATCCAGAGGATTATCAGACACTACTTTGAAAAACTATACTCTAACAAAATGTAAAATCTAGAAGAAATTGACAAATTCCTAGACACATACAGTCTTCCTAAATTGAGTCAAGAAGATATGGAAAATTTAAATCAACCAATAACAAACAAAAACATTGGAGCAGCAATAAAGAGCCTACCATCAAACAAAAGCCCAGGACCAGATGGTTTACCAGCTGAATTTTATAAAACCTTTATAGAAGAGCTAATCCCAATACTCCTCAATCTATTCCAAATAGAAAGAAAGGAGACTCTCCAGAACTCCAGAATACATTTTTTTTTTTGTGGTACTAGGGATCGAACCCAGGGGCATTCTACCTCTGAGCTACACCCCCCAGCCCTATTTTATTCTTTATTTTGAAACAGGGTCTCACTAAGTTGTGGAGGGTCTCACTAAGTAGCCGAGGCTGGCCATGAACCTGGATCCTCCAGTCTTTGCCTCCCAAGTACTGAGATTACAAGCATGCGCCACCACACCTAGCTCCAGAATACATTCTGTAAAGCCAACATCACATTAACACTCAAACCAAATAAAGACAGTCAAGAAAAAACAACTGCAGACCTATATCATTGATAAATTTAGATGCAAAACTGCTAAGCAAAATACTAGCATAGTGCAGTCAAAACCACATAAAGAAAATTATACACCATGACCAAGTCAGGTTCATCTCATGCTGGTTCAACATATGAAAAAAATTCACTACATCAACGTAACTAAAGACAAAATCACATGATGATTTTAATAGATGCCAAAAAAACATTTGACAAAATCCAACACCCATCCATGCTACTCACTGCAGAGAATCAGAATAGAAGGAACATACCTCAACATCATAAAGACAATATACAATAGGCTCACAGTCAACATTATATTAAATAGAGAAAAACTAAGAGTTCTCCCTAAAAACAGGAACAAGACAAGGTTGTCCACTATTACCATTCCTTTCCAATATAGTACTTGAGATCTAGCCAGAGCAATAAGGCAAGAAAAGGAAATCAAAGGAGTACAAAGAAGAAGAGAAGAACTAAAACTATCCCTATTTATAGATGACATGATACTATACTAAGAAGACCCAACAAAGTTAACCAAAAGGCTTATAGAACTGATCAACAAATTCAGCAAAGTGTCTGGATACAAAATTAATCTTAAAAAATCAGAAGCTTTCCTGTATGACAACCATAAATCTACTGAAAAAGAAATCCAGAAAACACTTCCATTTATGAGATCCCTCTCAAAAATACAATACTTAGGAATAAACCTAAGTAAGGAAGTAAAAGACCGCTACAAGGAAAATTATAAAACATTGAAAAAAGAAATCGAAGAAGACCTTAGAAAATGAAAAGACCTTCCATGCTCTTGGATAGGCAGAATAAATATCATCAAAATGTCCATTCTCCCAAAAGTGATCTACAGATTCAACTCAGAACCCATTAAATTACCATGGTCATTCTTCACAGACATAGAAAACTCAGTCCTTAAATTTATTTGGAACAACAAAAAGCCCAAAGTAGCCAAAGTAGTTCTCAGCATCAAGAACTTCAGGAGGCATCACAACACCTGACTTCAAACTATATTACAAAGTCTCAGTAATAAAAAATAATATGATATTGGCACAAAAACAGACACATAGACCAATGGAGCAGAATAGAAGACTCAGAAAAAAAAAAAAAAACACACACACACACTTACAGCCAATTGATTTTTTACAAAGGAGCCAAAAACATACACTGGAAAAAAGATAGCCTCTTCAAAAAATGGTGTTGGCAAAACTGGTTAACCATATGCAGAAAAATTGAAATAACCCCACTTTCTCACCTTGCACAAGAGTCAACTCAAGATGGATCAAAGACCTGGAAGTCAGGCCAGAGACCTCACAGCTACTTGAAGAGGGCATAGGTCCAACACTTCAACACATAGGCACAGGTAAAAACTTGCTCAAAAAGACCCCAAAGGCACAAAAAATTAAAAGGAGGATTAATACATGGGATTGCATTAAACTGAAGAGCTTCTGTGCAGCAAAGGAAACTAGCAAGAAATTCAATAGAGATCCAACAGTATGGCAGAAAAATTTTGCCAGCTACTCCTCTGTTAGAGGACTAATATGTAGAATATACAGAAAACTCAAGAAACTCACTGCTAGGAAAACTAACAAGTGAATTAAATAGACCACAAAAGAAGAAATACAAATGGCCAATATATGTATAAAAAATGTTCAAAATCAGTAGCAATCAGAGAGATGCAAATCAAAACTACCCTGAGATTTCACCTAACCTCAATTAGAATGACAATCATTAAAACACAAACAACAAGTGCTGGAGAGAGTATAGAGAAGTGATTGCCATTCTAAGTGGAATAAGATGAAATCTCAATGTAGTTTGATTTGCATTTCTCTCATTGGTAATGATGTTAAACATTTTTATTTTTTGGCCATTTGTATTTCTTCTTTTGAGAACTGTCTATTTGCTTCTATTACCTATTTTTTATTTGGTTGTTTATTTTTTATTAGCATTAAGTTTTTAAAGCTTTTGTATATACTAGATATTAGAGGACCGCAAAAAAAAAAAAAAGAGAAAAAATTTCATTTTTTATTTCTGAGAAAGTTTCTTTTTTGTGTGTGTGTGGTTTGGGGGATTGAACTCAGGGGCATTCTACCTCCGAGCTATACTCCCAGCCCTATTTTTTATTCTTTATTTTGAAACAGGGTCTTACTAAGTTGCGGAGGGCCTCACTAGGTAGCTGAGGCTGGCCGCGAACCCGGATCCTCCGGTCTCAGCCTCCCAAATGCTGGGATTACAAGCGTGCGCCACCATGCCCGGCTGAGGTTGGGTTTTAATTCCATTCTTCTCCAAATGGGTAGCAAGTTTTTCTAGTATCATTTGTGGAAAAGGTTATCTTTTCTCTAGCATATGCCACTAACAGATTAATGGATTACAAAAGTATTGTGTATACACACAATGGAATTTTATCCAGCCCTAAAGAAGAATGAAATTATTTCTTCTTCAGGAAAATGGAAAGAACTAGAGAATATTATGCTAAGTGAGATTATCTAGTCTCAAAAAATGAATAGTTTTATGTTTTCTCTCATATGTGGAAGCTAGAGAGGAACTGGGTAACAAAAGAGACCTCAGATAAAGAAATAGAGATTCCAATGGAGTGATGGAGGGAGGAGGGGGGTGAGGAGACACAATGAAGGTAACAGTTTAAATAATGTTATATACAAATACAAAATTATCTATATGAATCTCAATGGCATGTATGGGGAAGAGGAAGGAGCAGGATGGGACCTGGAAGGAAGCAAACCAAGTATTATGTGCACGTGTATTCCTATCACACTATACCTCAGTATAATGTGTAATTACAATGCACCAATAAAAGGATGTTTTAAAAAGATCTGCAGCCCAAGAAAAGATAAAGCAGGAGTGAAGGGGAAAGCGCATAGCAGATAACACATGGTGACAGACACAGCAATGTGATTCCATTCAGGAACAACTGGAGTTCATTTGGAGGGGGAGGAGTTTGAAATGTAACAACCAAGCTGACTGCAGTCATACCCACAGTTTACCTTCATAGTAAGGGGGTTGGATCAGAAGTTGCAGACTGAAAGTCTGGGGGCCACTTGTGGTCAGTCAGTGGGTTTTGGGGGCTTAACCAGCACATTTTTTAGATTTTAACTTAAATGCCTAAGTCAAACTAAATAGATATATCAGAAAAGTAGAAATACAAATGGCCAATAAATATATGAAAAGATGTTCAACATCATTAGCAATTGGGAAGATGCAAATTAAAACTACAGTGACATTTCATCTAACCCTAATCAGAGTAGCAATCAAGAAGTCAAACAGCAATAAATGCTGGTGAGGAAGTGGGGAAACAGAAACTCTTATACACTGTTGATGGGATTGCAAATTAGTGCAGCCAATATGCTATGGAGATCAGTGTGGAGATTCCTCAGAAAATTGGGAATAGATCCACTATATGATCCAGCTGTACCACTCCTGGATATCTTTCTAAAGGGACTGAAATCAGAATATTATAGTAATACATACATATCCATGTTTATAGCAGCACCACAATAGATAAATTATGGAACCAAACTAGGTGTCCATCAACAGATGAGTGTATTATAAAATTAATGAGGTATATTTATATATGTACAATGGAATTCTACTCAGCAATAAAGAAGAACAAAATTATATAATTTTTAGGAAAACAGATAGACCTGGAGAACATTATGTTAAGTGAGATTAGCCAGTCACAGAAAGTGAAGGGTCATGTGTTTTCACTCATATGTGTAAACTAGGGAGTAATCAGGACACAAGAAATCTCCATAAAAATAATAGAGGAGAAACCCCAGTGGAGCAATGGAGGGGATACAGGGGAATAGGGGCAGAGAATTAATGAATAAAACACTTCCACTGATGTTAGTTACATATGTAATAATACCAATGCCAATCTCAATATTATATGGGGGAGTGGAGAGGGAGCCAGGGGAAAGATCACCAAGTGCTGTGTGCATGTATGCCACCATCACTATGAATACATTATGAGGTGAGGCTACACTGTACCAGTAAATGTATAAAAAAGAATGTGAATGCTCTCTTAAGTTAGCTGCAGACCTTACTACTCCCTATTGTCTCATACAATCCTGATTCACAGGTTAGTGTTGCCCAACTGACCCCTGTGAATTTTTGAGGTACTGAACTCTTGCTTAGTCTCTAAAATGTCCCTTTGTTTCAAACATTGTGTGATTCAGGGTGTTCTTGGTAAAAGGGCTTTGAATATTGCAGCCCAGTTGGTGGACATACAGACTCAACCATATACAACCATATACACTCACTGCAGCCAACCACCAATCATGATTATGGGAGGTAATTGCTATTTTACTATTTTTCATCCTCATTTTGATAATAACCTGATGAATCAAAAAATTAAAAAAACTACTGGGAGAAAACCAAAATGTATATGCTTTAGAAGACTGGTAACCTATGTGAGGATCATCTCATTCCTCACATCCAAATCTGCTCTGAGGGTAGTACACTCTAGAATCAGATGTATCTCCTTTAGGAGTTTTCTTTGCCAGCCTCATCTCTAAATATGTCCTTGGGATTGGTTATATTTACATATCAATGAGCATGTGGCAAAGGCCTCTTCGGGGTTAAGAATGCTGTCCAAATCTCACAGAATTTCCCCAAATAGGATGTGCCTATTCTGTTTATCAGAAGACCAATCCTGAGAGTAAAGGGGGAATCATCTCATGAACAATGATTTATTTTTCTAGGGATGTTATCTCTACCCTTCCAATGATAATACTATCAAATGACAGATGCATAGAACTTTAGAGATTTCTAAATAATTTCACATGAATATCTCATATAATCCTAACTCCTAAGACAGGATGGACAATATTATTCTGACTTTGTGTAAAAAGAGGATGAAGCACAGAAACTAAGAGCCTGCTCAGAGACATATGATCAGTTGATTAAAACAAAACTTGATGAGTTCTCACACATAATACATTCAAATACATTTTTTAGGAAAATTGAATTTATCCCAAATTCATTTTTATAAGAAATGTTTATGCAAGACCCCAAGTCCCTAATTTTATGCTCTTTTTTCTTCCTGTTTGTCTTGTTGATTTTAAAGTCTGCAAACTTGGGCAGCAATTGTGATGCAGAGAAAGCTGAGCTAGAGATCCCTGAGCTCAGTTCAGTGTGCAATTTTATGATAAATTGCTGGTGAGATGTTCTCAGAGAAAAGGTTAAGTGCAGTTGGTGTTGAGAACCACTGGCACATAAAAGGCATAATAGAGTCAGTGTAGCATAGAAAGATAAGTGTCTGCCATGAACTTGATCTAAAAGAATCAAATCAAATAATATCCACAGTCATACAAGCAGGATACAAGAACTGCAATCTCTGATCGAGACATTCCTGTGCAGATAAAACCCAGCCCAAGGGCCTGAGCATGGTTTGCATTAGCAATGCCACACTCTTGGGGGAAATAAGGGATTTCAGGAAGTATATAAGCTATAAAAGCGTGAGAAGTTCAAAGCCAAAAGTAAGAAAACAATGAGAAACAGGTATCTCCTGTTTTTCCAGAGCATGAACAGAGAAAAGCGGAGATGGTTTATACAAGCAACAGGGCTCCTTGACAGGAGGAAAGACAGCTTATAAGAAAATGCTTAGGGTTAATTCAATTTCTTAGGGAAGAGAGAATTCAGTATTTGGGTGACACCATGGTATGTACCTTGGTAGAATCATGAAGTACTTAAAGATTCATACAGCGCGTTGGGGCTTGTCCCTCCAGCAAATGTCTATAGGGGTGGCTGACTGGGCTTGAGGCCACAGTTTTATATGCATGAGCCTGCGGTACCCCATGAAGCCCAGTTACTAACTTAAATAAGTCCCTAAGAAATGTTGAAAAGTAAGCTGGGCGTGGTGGCACACGCTTGTAATCCCAGCATTCGGGAGGCTGAGACCGGAGGATCCGGCCTCAACTACCTAGTGAGGCACTCCACAGCTTAGTGAGACCCGGTTTTAAAATAAAAAGTAAAAAATAGGGCTGGGAATATAGCTCAGAGGTAGAACACCCCTGAGTTCAATCCCTAGTACCGCAAAAAAAAAAAAAAAAGAAATGTTGAAAAGTCAGGTCAGGAGAGGAGGTACACGCCTGTAATACCAGTACTTAGGAAGCTAAGACAGGAGGGTTGTAGATTTGAGGACAGCCTCAGCAATTTACTCAGCAACTTAGTCAGACTCACAGAAACCTAGAGAGTCAAATAAATAAAGAATTTGACTAAATAGAAGGTTATGGGGGGAGTGGGGACCTAATGCACATGATGTACTTTCACAAACATCAATCACTAAATTGAACTTAAGAAGGAGGGAGGGCGAGGGAGTGGGGTGGGAATTGGGGAAGGGTTAAATGAGAAATGTGTGCATGTATGCCTTTACCAGCCTGTACCTAACAAAGATGTATGATTACCATGCACCAATTAAAAAATTAAAAATAAATAAATAAATCAGATTGGGGTATAGCTCAGAGGTAGAGTGTCCCAGGGTCAATCCTCAATAAAACACACACACACATACACACACACACACACACACAAAAAGAAATGTTAAGAATCTTGATTATGTGAAAATATTGGTCATTTACAGTCATGAGAGAGTGTATTCCAAGAAATTGTTCAATAAATCAATTGTTACTGACAGTCACTAAGAGCCACAATAAAGGGATAAAACTCATTCAAAAGAAACAAATGGCTGGGTAATAAACAGGATTCTGCTTTTTCTCATGTATTTTCTTCTGGACGTGGCCCATCAGTTGAGTCATGGTGTTAGGCCAGGTGCACCTGTAAGATGTTATCAGGGCATTTCTTTTTCTGGATGGATATTTTAATTTTTGGTCATTTGTTTCCACCAAGGTTTTCTCTTGCACAGTGGAGTGGACTTTTTGTACCCCGTTTAAGCATCCTGGGAGGATTGGTGGGACACACTTGCCAGAGGTCTGTTTCAATGCCAGCAGATCTCACTCTAAGGAAGGGAGCACTGAGCATCAAGGATGTCACCAAGGGAGATTCTGTGTAAGTGCAGAAGGGCCAGAGTCAGGCTAAATGTAGTGCAAGTGTTTGTCACTCGACTGTCCAGTGATTTGGCAACTCTGGATTCATATCTGAGTCCAAGATTTTGGAGAGTTCCAGTATAAAATAAATAGAAACCATGGCAATGAGTTTACTAAAATCTCCATGACTACCCACAGCCCAAAATGGCAGAAGAATTGGTGCTGGCAGATAGGATATGGCACTCTTGTCAGTGACATCGGTGTCCCTGAAGTATGTGTTGTACGTGTGTGTGTGTGTGTGTGTGTGTGTGTGTGTGTGTGTGTGTGTGTTGGGGGAACTATCAGCAGACGCAGTAGGGACATGAATGAGCATCATTTCTCTGCTGGCATCAGCATCACAAGCCCCCTGCAGCAGCAGCCTCCATGGTCAAGGACAAAGCACCAGGGATCCAGATCAGTCCAACATAGCTAGTGGCCTTGATAGAGGTACCAGGGGGGCCAGCAGGAGCCGTCCCATGACTGCTCCTTGGTCATTGGCAGCAATGGAAATCATCATTGCCATCATCCATGGCAAGAGAGAAAAGTAGAGGGAAGGCAAAGGCAGGACCATGCCAGCCAAAGAATGAGCCTGGGCATTGCTGGGGCTAATTGGAGAGAATGTCAAGAGCCTTGGCCTTCTTGAACATAGGATATGGGCATTTCCCAAGAAACTGTTTTGTTGTTGCAATCCCACTTATTCCACAGGGAAGTTTGGCCTGGAGGAAGACAGATGAAACACAAAGCAGAAAGAAGAGTCTGTGTTTTCTGAGTGGCAAGCACCTCCTTGGAGCACTTATTGCTCAGTCTACTCCTAAAATTGTCTGGTGTTCATGGGAGGTGTGTGTTTCTCAAGTTAGTTATACCTTGGCAAGGGTAGGGCCAGGTAGCTTTCTTGGATTTGGATGGTGAGCAATTCTTCCCTTTTGCTGAATGTAGGAAAGAGACTTTGAAGCAAGAGGAAAGCATCTAGGACATGTGAAATATGCAGTAGTTTCGAAATGTTGGTAGCACAAAAGGAAAGATTTGGAGCTGAGAATGGAAAAAGAAAACCAAGTCTCTTAAAAGCATATTTGTTCATGGAGACAGCAGAAAGGACGAGTGGTGAAGTCTGATGGAGTAGAGCAGCTGGGTTTGGGAGAAATAAGTCACAACTAGAGAGAAGTGAGGCAAAGAGCTAGAAAAAAATTTGGAGAGTAAATAGTATGACATAGCTAATCTACTAGGTAAAAAGACAGAGGACCTTTATAAATCTGAATCAAGAGGAAAGAGCTCCTGAACCCAGTTTTAAAAACTGGCTACAATTGACCAAGATATGACAGGATATTGGAGAAAGGATTGAATTTGAATTTGAGGGATAGTGGAAGAGGTAGCTATTGGCTATAATGAGACCCAGGATAGAAGCAGAACCAGATAGGGTAGAGTCATCATAGGAGCTCCCTGAGAATGGAAGTCCTGTCTTGGTAATCTTTCCATCTTGGGGCCTAGTATAGTACCTGGCACATAGTAGGTACTTAATGAGTATTGCTACATTGAAAACTTTCTAAGGTTATATGCTCAAAAGTAGTATCAGCAAATCAAATGGTGTTTGCATGTTACATGTTCTTCCTCTTTTTCTGAGTCTATTTTTTTTTTTTTGTACTTGGAATTGAACCTAAGGGTGTTCTACTTCTGAACTTCACCCCTCCCCATACTTTTTATGTTTTGTTTTGAAACAAGGTCTTGGTAGATTGCAGAGAGTCATGCTACATTGCTGAGGCTGTCCTTGAACAGGGATCCTCCAGCTTAAGTCAGTTTTTTAAAAATGTGTTTTTAATTTAAAAGTATATTTTTCTCATTGTATCATGAGCAGATAAACATTTTGATCCTCTACACATCTTTGGTTTTAAAAAAAAAGCATATGCTGAGAAAGTAACAGCTTCTTAATTAAATAAGCATTCCAGATTATTTGAACCTCAATACATAGATAGGGACATTGACAGAAGCAAGCTTTTTTTTTTTTTTTTTCTATCTGGTTTAAAGTTGAGAGTTGATGGTGTCTGTGGAAATGGGCTGATGAGTCTGGCTTGGGGGGAGAGTGTATACCTACCATGTATGAGGCGCTGAGTTCAATCTCCGGTGCTAAAAGAGTAAAAAAAAAAAAGAAAGAAAGAAAGAAAACCTCTCTTTATGGTTAGTATTTGAGACACCTTAATAAATATACACATATATGCTTACAGGAATGCACACACACACACACACACACACACACACACACATACTTATATATCCCATATATATATCCATTTATTAGGTGGGTTATATTTAGATAAAAGAATGAATTGTTAGCTGGGTGTGGTGGCGCACGCTTGTAATCCCAGCATTTGGGAGGCTGAGACCGGAGGATCCGGGTTTGTGGCCAGCCTCAGCTACCTAGTGAGGCAGTACGCAACTTAGTGAGACTTGGTTTCAAAAATAAAGAATAAAAAAAAAAATAGGGCTGGGGGTGTAGCTCGAAGGTAGAATGCCCCTGAGTTCAATCCCCAGTACCGCAAAATGAATGAATTGTTTATTTACTTAACAACTGATTACTAAGCATCAACAACATGCCAGACATTTTGCTAGATCTTGAGCTATAATCTATGGAGTTTCTAAGATACAAAGGAGAATTGTTACTAATTGCTGGTAATCCTTACACATGGACATTTTGGAAAAATATGTTCGATTTGGCTAATGAATTATCAGGTAAGTCTGCTGAATATTCAAGGAGAAAATGAGAAGGAGACTTGAAGAGTAGGGAAAGTTGGAACCAGTCATTTATAGAAGAGCAAAAGAGATAACTAAAAGGATTTAAAATAGTTTAATAAAAATACACACACACACATATACATATATATATATATTTGTGTATGCACATATAAATGTATATGTAAGCAGAGTCACATATACCTATAACCCCAATATTTGGGAGGCTGAGACAGAAAGATTGCAAGTTCAAGGACAGCCTCATCAACTTACCAAGATCCTGTTTCAAAATGAAAAAATAGGGCTAGGGTTCTAGTTCAGAAGTAGAATGTCCCTGGGTTCAATCCTCAATATCAAAAATACATACATACATACTACACATATAGATCTATATTATGAAGAATGAATGTGATATGATATTTAAGAGAACAATAAATTTTGGACACTATGCATTTAGAGAAGGATTTTCATTAGCTGTACTAAAAGTCAAATGGTGAAGCTGGTACAGGAGAACTGGTTAAGACTCTGGTTGTAAGTCATAGAAAATCCAACCCAATCTAGCTTAAGCAGAGAATGTGTTAGCTAAAGAACTGAAAAGTCCGAGTGCCTCTCTATAGTAAGATTTGTATACAGGCTCAAATGAGGTCAGTACCATCTGATGTTGTTTACCTCTGCCTCCCCTGGCTTGGCGCCATTCTGAAACAGGCAATAGTTACTCTTCACTCTCTCTGGTCATGCCAGCAAACACCCTGGCATTTGCTTTGGTTGGGCTTTGTTGGCTTATGTGTTTATTCTATCACCGTGGCCAGAGGGAAAGAAACATTGGCTTGAGCACATGTGGCATCATGATGGTTTGCTCCCCAGTAAATAGCTGAGAATTGCCTTTAGAAGAAAGGTAAATCGATGGAGACAGGAGAACAAAACAACAGATACCTTTCTCTGAGATTTTTCACTGTGTTTTTGGAGGAAAGACCCTGGATGAGGGTTTTAAAGAAATGAGGATTGGATGATTAAAGTGCTGGGCTGTAGCACTGTGTTGGGCAGGAAACAGAGTGAGAAAAAGTGAAGTGATGTCAAGATGGCGTGCCCCTTGAAGTGGAAGAATATTTACATTGCAATTAAGAGAATAAGAACTCCATGGCTATCAGAGATAAAACTATAAGGGAGAGGTGATGGTGGTCAAGAAAGTGGCTGTGGGAATGTGTTAGCCTGATTTTATCCTTATCCTGGAATGGGGGCTTGTATTTGTTTCAGTGGCTTATTTTGGAATGTGATCTTAGGAAAAAGGACTGAGAGTGGGGAAAATGAACAGGAAAGGTGGAAAATAAATGCAAGAATATTTTAGTAAATCAATTATTACTGAGGTTTATGGTCTTGCTGAGATCTTCTAAGAAGCATAGAATATATATTGAAGGACAGAAGGAAGAATTTTCCCCATAGCTGCTACTTCCTGTTTGTCCAGGATTACCTCTTGGCATGTTAACTCCTCCCCTTTTCTGGGTTGTGGATGGATGAAGCCTGTAGTATTCCTTCAAGTATCCTTCACTGCAGCCCATGGTACATGTTTGAAGGGAGGCATTATCAGTGCAAAGTGGGTCAAAGCCTGCTTGGAACTAATTGCTATACTGGTATCTAGAATCCGAACTGAGCTGGGTGCAATGGCCCAATACTGAAATCTCAGTACCTAGAAGGCTAAGACAGGAGGATTGCAGGTTCGAGGCAAGTTTCCAATTTAGTGAGACCCTGTTTCAAAATTTAAAAAATAGAAAGGGCTGGGAGGTGTAGCTCAGAGGTAGAGTAACCCTAGGTTCAACCCCCAGTAACAACAACAATAACAACAAAAAAAGTCAGATATAAGGTCAAGAGCAAACAACAGTCAACTAATATCAGCCCCACTGTTTACTGTTTGAATCTCTTATGCCTTCCATGAAGCCCAATCCATTGTTGGCCAGCCACAATGTCTACAAATAAGATAGGTGAGTTGGTGGAACAGATGGCGTCCCTGCTACTCCAACAGGTTTTGAGGCTACAGTATAATAGCATCTCCTCCAGTGCCATTCTTCACCCTCAGCCATCAGTTTAGCTGTGGGAGTTTCAGTTTACTTATCAGGTGGGGCAACCTAGACCTTCATCCTTTAACTGCCTGACTTTTTAAATTACTTTGCAATTTTTGAGTTTTGGATGCTGCAATTGTGTGTTTAGCACATTGCTGGGCATGGGACACTAGGTCCAGATGCACCACGAAATCTCCTGAGCTCTTTCTTTCACCATGCATCAGAACTTTAGCTTCTCAATGTAGTCAGCATTGGATATCCTCAACTGTATTATTTTCTTTGTCAACTGGTATGAGGAGCCCAGAGAGAGTAGATGGGATTCATAACTTGGGATCCATAAAAATCTCTTAGTGGAAGTGCCCCTTCCTACACCTATCCCAACAACCAGAATATCTAATCTGGCAGAATCTAAGAGCATGGAGACAGGAAGCAAAAAGAAAAAAAATCCATAAATGGGTCGCTAAGAGTATGGTGAGAAAGGCCAATCATATATTCATCCCTTGACTTTGTAACATGTACATTCCAGCTACTGGGTGGGCAGTACAATATATCAGCTAGGACTTAAATCCTTATACTTTATCTAGGAAAATAACACTCAAATGCTGTGGGGAGCTGTCCTAGAATCAATACCTTTGCTAAGACTTCAATAGGTCATTTCACTGTTCTAGGACAGCTGAATCCAGGTGATGGCATTCATTATCCAAATGATGATTCATTTGGATCATCCCTGAGTGGGGCTACCTGCAGCAGTAGTTTGCTTTTGCAGAGAAAATATAAGAAGCTCTATGGGCTCCTGGTTGTAAATCAAAAGCAGCGAATCAGTCCCAGTGTGCTTTTCCCCTCTGTCAGGAATCATAGGGAATCCCTCTGTGAGTCCAACAGAGGTAGCTGACATAGGAATATGAACCCTCTTGTTTGAGATTTGTGTTTCTTGGGCTGCCCAGGCTCCATCCTGTGTCTACTATTTCTACTGTCTGGTATATTACTGCTGTGCTCACACATAGTTGACAGTATGTCAACTTCTGATATAGTGGATCTAATAATTACCAAGTCATGAATAGTACTTCCAAAATCACTAGGACCCTGAGGCCTAGATGAAGCTGCTGATTCTCTGACACAGAAGGATGGCCTAGCTCCAGAACTCTAGGGTGGTTCTAGTTATGTCAGAGACTATGACTGGCACCTTTCTGCACTAGTGTTTTTAGCATTGGCAAACCTGCTGGTTTATTGGCCCAGGTCATAAGCTTACAACTCAGTGAGTTTTCACAAGCAAACAGTCATGAAACCAGCTCCTGGATCAAGAAATAAACCATGGTCAGCTGAGACTGAATTTCAAAGGGGTTTGTCAAATGTCATCTCATGCTGAGGAAACAGGCAATGATGTTCTCAAAAGCAGTGCTGGAGAATCACAGAAGCCCCCTTTATATGGATTTTTTCATCAATTTGGAATTAACACCAAGAATGTAGTATTTAATTCTAAAGCCAATTTATGGCAACCAAATAAATACAGAACAGTCCCTGTCTTTACGGAGGTTTGTCTAATGCAGAGATGGGTATCAATCAACTGATTATACTTCCTCCTCAGTTTGCTGTTCCTCCTGCCAATCATCTCATCAACACACCCTGAAGTCTCTTAAGCCTTGGTGTCTCTTAGTCCAGTCAAGTTGATAAAATCCAGATTAACTATCACAAACTCCTACCTCTGGCCCCATTTCTCCCTCCACTACCATTCTGCTTTTTGATTCTACGAATTGGACTATTTTAGATACTCTACTGGTGTGCAGGGGTGTCTCATAGTGATTTTGATTTGTGTTTCCCTGATGATTAATGACGATAAGCACCTTTTGGCCATTTGTATGCCTCCTTTTGGGAAGCGTCTGTAAAAGTCCTTAGCCCACTTTTTAACGAGGTTATTTTTTGTTGTTGTTTTACTGTTGCATTCTAGGAATTCCTTTTATAGTTTTGGGAATTAACTCCTTATAAGATGTATGGTGTATAGATAATTCCTTCTATCCCATAAGCTGCTTTTTGACTCTATTGTTTGTTTCCAGGGAGAGGCTGCCCTGGTGGAGCTGAATGATGGAAGTCTTGAAAAGCCAGGAAAGGAGCCTTGATTCTGTGCATTGGTAAATCAGAATCCATTGCAGATCCTGCTCCCAGTGGGCTCAGGGTTTCTGCTGCCTTCCACAGATGCTGGGCTGGGAAGGAGTCCAGCGTGTTCTGAATGAACAAAAGGCCATTGGGAGACATGACCCTCAGCCACAAACTTCCTTTGTCTTCCATGATGCTATTGGGCAGGGGAAATAATGCACTGTGCCAGATACATAGTAAACAATCAAGAAATACTTGCACAATGAATGTATGAAGGAAAAACCTGCATAAGCCATGGCTTGGGAGACTCCTAATGAGCTGCTGTATATTACCATGCCAGCCTCATCTTGGGGGAAGTTCAGCAGAAGAAACCATAGGGAAGATGTGCTTGTCTTTGGAATAATAATGACATCTACCCCCCCTTAGCAAACATATGCACCAGAAGATAGAGTTCAACTCACAGACTTTACAAGACTTAATAGGAGTCTCAAAAAAATCTGTTTTATCCAAATGAAACCTCTTGAGGTGGGCATGGATTATAGAGAGAATGTGAGCCAAGAATTCCTGGTAAATCTGCCTCTGGGTAGAAGCAGCTCCCAGTTTTCATTTTTCTCTTTTCCTTGGCAGTTTTTAATGAACACAAACCAAATATTTTTATAACTGTTCTTCATTAAAATCATCAAGAGCTGAAAATAGGCAAGCAGGCTGGAGCTGACATCACCACTAGGGTCTCGTGTCTTTGCCTTGCAAAATTCTAGGAACAGAGACCAAGGACTAGGCTCAGCTAGATGTGGTCAGGACTATAGATTCAGGCTCCCCTCTTGATCTTCTCCTAGACCTTTCACTCATTCTCTCCTTCCTTTCCCTTTTACTTCCTTCTTCCCTCTCTTTCCTTCTATTTTTCTTCCCTCCTTTCTTCCACCTTTCCGCTGTTATCCACTCCAAATATCACATTAATGCTATAGAGAAACACATGTACAAGAGAGCCCATCTTTGAAGAAGTATCCATTTTAGCCTTTCCTTCCATTCTTTAGGGATTTCAATCAAACTTGGGTTGAGGAGTAAACTTGATTGGGGTTTTGAGGCTGCCGGAGTTCCATACTTCTGAGTTCCTGTTTGGATTGGGGGAAAGTGAGTGCACTGGGCTCCAGAGCCACCTGATACTCCAGGTGACTGGCCAGGTTGAGCAGGCTGTATGACTCAGGGGTTCTCTGTCCCAGTGTGTGTTTCAGGAAGAATAGCTGGCTGCTCAGTGAAGACTGTGAGAAAGCCTGGCTTATATCACAAGAAATGTTATTTGTACCCCCTTTGCCTCATTCAAGAGAAAGAGAGTGATGGGCAACGCATCGTGTGCAAAAGGTGACAGGGTGTGTTGTACTTCTTGGGTTTCAAAGACAAGTTGCCATGAAAGGCTTTTTCCAGTTTCCAAGGCTACTTTTTAATGTTGTTTCTGAGATGTTAGTAAAGACTGCTAAAGTCATTATGATTATTTCTTTGTAGAAAATAGCTCAGAATTTATGTCTTTGTTGATCAAGAGAGTAGAAAAATGAGTAGATAGTTAAATTCAGAAGTTGAGGGCAGAAGGGCAATAGTGATGATTAAGTTGAATGACCTTGAGGGATTAGTCAACTCATTTGTCTGAATTCTGGCCTTCTTACTGTCAAATAAATTTTCTAATATTACCTACCCTACTCACATCACAAAGGTATTAAGAGGATTCATTGCAATAAAAATGTAAAGTCTTTTGAACATTGGATCTAAGTGTGATAAACTAAGTGTCTTCTAGTCACCATACAGAAGATGAACTGCTTAGGTATAGAGACTCTCATGTGTTAGCCTGGAATTCTTCCTGCTTTTCTTTGCAATGTGTTAACTCTATGTCAAATTCTCCCCTCTTACCATTTTTGCCCAAGCTCATCCCTGTATTAAGAGTTCCTGATGTACTAAACAAGGAAGCAAGAGTCTTGTGATTTTCAGCATTGTCCTCTCCATACCCTTTTGCTGCACAAACTTCCAATTTAAATGCTCCTTGGCCACATCTAAGCCCATCTTCCCATGGTTGCCATGGTTTCCATCTCTGTGATGCTCCAACCTCCACCTCCTTGATCCTGCAGAAAGGAAGGTCCCTCCTTCAAAAGTGACCACCTCTTTTCAGTGGTTTCCTAGGCAAATTTCTCTGAAGTATCTGATGTTCAGGATTTGACAAAGTCTTTCTAGCCAATTCATAAGCAAGCCCCATGAAAATGCTAATCATTCTTATATTTTAATAGTGATTTGGCTTTGTACCAAAACCCACTTTTCCTAGTTCAATCACTTGTTTTATTTAATAGTTTCAGTTCTGAATGACTTTTATCTGTTCCCCAAAATAAATTCCCTACCCCCAAACGTGAATTTCCCATTATTTTAAGGGTGGGAAATCATGCAATATGTATTAAAGGCAATTCCCAAGGAGGAACCATTCAACTGTTTTTTAATTACTTATTTTTGGAATATGTATTTAGCCTCTGGAAGTTCCCTTTTTAAAGGACAACCCTAATTTGAGTTCCACCATTCTAATATGCTTGTCTCTTATTAAAGTACCCTATTTTTATAATCAGGGCATCTAGAAACCCTGGATTGTAACCTATCTGCTTCCAAGAGGGGGTGAAATGGCTTACAACATATATTTCTATAACAGAGCTGCTAAAATAGAAAGTTCGAAACCATGAGCATGTTGAAGGAATAGGGTCCTCATGAAACAGTTTCTATATTAAACACTACGTTGAATTGCTCAGGGGGCAAAGAGGAAAAAAAAAAAAAACAGGAAAGGCTAAATAACAATCTTTTTATCTTTGCAAGGGAGTATTTCAGGTCTTTTAAGAGAAGTAGGATCAGGTAGTTGATGCTTGCTTGGCACCCACTCAGGAACTACCAAGACCCTTCATGAAAGCCCTCTTTGCCTCCCCACTAGCTGGAGATTTGGGGGGATTTCCTATTATCTCAGGCCCTCAATCCTTTATCTCTGAACTGGGTGGAGGGATAACCCTTGATTCATAAATTGGCTGTAAGAACTCAACGAGGTGTTCATAAAGCCCTAGCAGGACTCCTGGCACATGTAAGAAATAAGGTTCTGTCACTCTTCAGAGTGACACTAGGGCATGGCGAGCCCAGATTCCAGTCCAGGTCTTTAGTCACAAAATCTGTGGCTCAGCTCTAAAAGGAATTTGCAAATGGATCTTATTGTTTTTTTTTTTGTTTGTTTGTTTTTTAAAGATTATTGACCAGTGCAGGAAGCAGCCTTTCTGGGGCTACTTTTTAGACTCCCAATATGAGCCTCGAGATTTACATTGGACTGTAACTCAGGGAAATTGTTTCTTTAAGGTACCAGGCTACAAAGTCTGGCTTCCCAGGGAGCTGACAATGTAGATAGAGAACACCCATCTCCTCCTTCACTCAGTCTCGGCTGGTCACTTGAAGTGCTCTATGATACCAATGATAGTTTAACTGGCCTGATCAGCAAGAGCTGCTTTCCTATAGAAACAGCTCCTCTAGTCCTCCATACCCTCCACCCCTCCATCAGCTCCTATTTGAGCTTAAAAAGAATATTTTCTTGTCTCTACAGCAGCCCATCCCCAGGCTGCCTCTTTGTTTTGTTCTAGTTTTTACCTCCTTGGCAACAGGCTCCTGCTAGGCATTCTGGGCCACCAGCCTGCCAGGATTCCAGGACGTTTCTGGCAGGCACCAGGAGAGGGGCGGTGTTCCGTGGCCTCCTCCGTGACTAGTTCACTCTGTCAGTGTTCTGGGCTGGAGCTGGCACATGGTCAGCTGTGAATCACAGGCTCCACCTCTGCCCTGGCTCCCTGCACCTTAGGTTCTGGAGCTGATATAGTGGAGAGCACAAATGAGCCCAGGGGCCAGTTGAACTCCTGCTTACTTCCGACTCACCAGCTTCTGCTGCAGGCTGTTGCTGGTTGGAATGTTTCTTGATTGAACATTTTATTTGTCCTGACCAAGGTGTGTGTGTGTGTGTGTGTGTGTGTGTGTGTGTGTGTGTGTGTGTGTCTTTTTCTTTTCCTTTTTTTGCAGTATGGTGGGATTGAATTTTGAATTTATGGGATTGTACAAATGTATTTATTTTATAGTTTTATTGGTGCATTATAGTCTCACATCATATTGTAGTTCAGAGTGGTAGGGACATACATACACACAACACTTGGTGAGCTTTTCCAGGCTCCCTATTTCCCTTTCCCCATATGTGATATTGAGATTGGCATTAATAATTTCACATATGTACACAATTTCAGTGGAAGTATTTCCTCCATTTATTCTCCCTCTTCCCCAACCTACACCCTCTCCTACACCCCTTTCATTAATCCACTGGGGTTTTTTCTCCATTATCTAAAGTCTCTCATGTACCCTGATTAATCCCTAGCTTCCACATATCAGAGAAAGCATATGACCTTTCACTTTCTGTGACTGGCTAATCTCATTTAACATAATTTTCCCCAGGTCCATCCGTTTTCCTCAAAATTATATTATTTTGTTCTTCTTTATTGCTGAGTAGAATTCCACTGTGTGGAATAGCCATAATTTTGTAATCCATTAATTTGTCAATGAACACCTAGGTTGGTTCCATAATTTGGCTATTGTGAATTGTGCTGCTATAAACATAGATATGCGTATATCACTATAATATTCTTGCTTTGATTCTTTTGTAAAGATATGGGTCTCACTAAGTTGCCCATGGTGGCCTTGAACTTGCAATCCTCCATCTTCAGCCTCCCAAGTAGCTAGGAAAACAGACATGTGCCACCTTATTGGGTGACCAAGGTCTCTCTTTTCCTATTAAATTATGATGACTTTGATTGAAATAAATATAATTGAGCACATAATCAGCTCTAGCCATATTGATTATACAGAGTATATTGATTCTCAAATACAACCTACGAGGTGTGTAACCCAAAACTTGGGAATGAGGAGGTAGAGTTTAAACCCTGATGCAACCAACTCCAAAGCCAGTCCTTTCATTCAAAATGATGTGCTGCCTCTCTCTCTGATTATCTCTGTGGCACTCTGGGCATAAACCGTCCACACAAAACTTCCTAGCAGCCATCATCTTTGCCTTCTTGGCCCTTAGATTTATGGAAGACTATTTCCCAAGGAACCAATGGTGAAGAGCCAGCTCCCCACACCTGGATATCTTACCACAGTGATTACTATTAATCCAGTGCCTCCACATGAGCACAAGCCTCTCTATCCTTCAGTAAGTAATGATGACTGGTGAATGATGAGAATGGACCCTGATGCCAATAGATGTGCAGTCTCCTGTCTCATTTGCTAGCTACTCCAATTCAATTGGCCATTTTCAGCATGGGTGCTCAGGGACTTTTGAATCACTGTGTGTTGAATTGCAATGCTGGAATCTTTATTCTTTTTTTTTTTTTAATCAGGGCAGCTGTGGGGAGTTGAATTTTGAACTTACAGGGGGATGAAAAGATAAAATGCAATTTCCTGCCTGAAATTATTTTTTAAACTCCTCAGCAGGATGGATTTTTCACTCGTGGCAGATTTTGTCTTTATCAAACATGTAGGGCTGGCAGCTCCTCTCTGAACCTGTCCTAAGGCCACACTGGGGAGAAGCTTCCTCCCACTCTGATTTCTTCTTTTTTTTGTCCACTCCCAGTCCTCTGCTCTCCTCCAGATGCTCATACCTGACAGCATGGCACCAGCCAAGGAGCAGGACTCTGTTGTGTCAGGACTTGACTCTGGGTGCCAGCCCTGCTGGTCACTGGCTGAGTGACCTTACAGAGGTCAGAGGACTTTTGTTCCCTGGGCTTTCATTTCCTCATTACAGGGCGGGCACCATCAGCATGCAACTAATAGCCATGTCCAGAGACTCAAAGAAGAAAATGAGGATGGAAAGGTTTTGATACTTACAAATTTCATGATTGGTGGTCACGTTTTAAAATTTTGATTCTCCCAAGCAACCCACTCACCCATCTCCCAAGGCTTGCTCTGCTTCTATATAAAGTTCAAATTTTCTTTCCCGTGCTCCATGCCTAGCAATGCTGAAAATTCCTCAGGTCACTTGAACTGGAGAGAGACAGAAGAGAACATGACATCTAGGCACCCCCACCACACATGGCTGAGGAGGGCCTGGCATCCTGGAGGCAGTTCAGTAACCCCCCACCCTGGATCCTTCCAGGAAGCAGGTATAGCCCTTGTGGATGTGGATCCCTCATCATATCTACAGGGGGCTCTTCTTTGTCAGGGGGAGCAGGTACTGGATTCTGTCTTGTCTCCCAGAGTAAGGGCCTTCCATCTGTAGCTATCTGTATTTTGTCCTTAAATCCACAACAGCAGAAGGTAAACCAGGACCCCAGGCTATGGCCATATCCCAGAGAAACCTGCACCTGTCCATGTAGCACACCTTTCAAAGGCCAAGGACCCATATAAGTCCTCCATTGCCAAAGAGCTTTAATAGCTAGTGGGGCAAAGATAGTGAGAAAGGAAAGGCCACAGTGCCAGTGTTTGGTCAAGAAACCCTCTAAAGAGATTCACAGCTAATACAATTATATTAAATGCTCTGGAAAATATTGTAATGATGAGAGCTATTTAAATAAATCTAATAGAGCATTTCCCAGACATATCTAATAAAGTCTACTAACATTCTACAAACATACTCTGAAAACCTATAATCCAGTGAATAAAACTGTAAATCACATATTGAAGCCTTTTGATTCAGAGTAATACCTCACGTTTTAATGTATGAAATACCAGGCTTTGTGCCAAGCACTTCACATAGATCAACTCATTTAATCTTGAAAAATAACCCTATTTAGTATTATATTAGTTTTAAAAAGTCAGACATAGAGAGGTTAAGTGATTCTCCTACCATCACACAGTCACCAAATAGCAAACTAGAAATTGAAATAAAGTAATTTGGCTCCCGTCTTACCTTTAACCAATATTTATTAACAAATATTTATGAAAGAAAATAGTTAACAATCTTACAGAATTTTGTGATATTCAAAATGAAATAGTTTAGGTACTTCACTCTTTCATTTGGAATTACCTGTCTGATGGAGAATACTAGTAATACCCATTTGTGTGTGTGTGGGGGGAGTTTATTGGGGATTTAAACGAGGGGTATTGTACATCTGAAATACACCTCCAGCCCTATTTTATATTTTTAATTTGAAACAAGTTCTCACTAAGTTGCTAAGGGACTTGATAAGTTGCTGAGGCTGGCCTTAAACCTACAATCCTCCTGTCTCAGTCTCCCAAGTACTGGAATTACAGGTACGCACTACCACGCCTGGCTTAGTAATACCCATTTTATAGGTTGCGTGGATCAAATGATGTGTCAAAGGAGAGTGTCCTATAAACTTAAACTTTTCATATTTAGAGAGAAAGGAGATCTTTTATCTTGTCAATCAATGGTAAATTAAAATACATATTGACCTCTAAATCCTCCGATTGGTTAAGTAGCCTTGTTTCCAGTATTTTGGGTGCATATTCCTTGATTTGAGAGCTCCAGTGTAGGCTGAATATTATTCTAAAATTTGCCATGAAGAGTATAGAAAAAAAATCTCTTCCTGAAAAAAGAATTGCTTGCTATGGTTATTATTTTTTTCCGTGGAATACTCTGTGCTTGGAAGGAAATTCTATGGAGAGAGACCGTGGGTGATATCAGTGGGCTTCTCTTTCCCCTTCATTCAGCTTCTGGTGAGGAGCGTTGGTGGTGAGAGAATATTGTGCCCCAGTCCCACACGGTGCCCTAAGGAGCCCTCAATTCTATTGTGTGCTCTGTCTTGCTTTGAGCAGCTCTGCTATAAGTTTCACCTATCATAATACTTACTGAATCATTTTAATACTCCTTTCTTCTCTACATCCCCTACAGCCCTGCAGCCTTAAAATTGCTGTGGAGAGAGGATGTGCTTTGTTCTCAGAGCCTCAGGACCTAGCACAATTTGGGGCAGGATAGAAGTATTCAAAATAGTCTCTTGATCTTTTAATGGCAACCCCAAGTATTTACTCCTAATGCTATATATGTATTTATTTCCCTGATTAGTTTTCAAACAAAATTAAGTGCTAATTTTCTTTTTTTATATGTATGCTTTTATTAGTACATTGCAATTGTACATCATATTGATATTCAATGTGATACAAATACACATGTACACAGATCTTGGTGTATTTCCTTCTGCATCCCATTCTGCTCCCCTTTTGTCCTTCCCCCCACGTTAGTGAAATTGGTAGTGAGACCTTCATATATTGCCATAGTATTATTTGAACTGCTTCCTTCCTCAATTCTCCTTTTCCCCTCCCGAAATCCCTCCCCCAACCCCCTTTCATTATTCTAATGCAGTATTTTTCCACATTATTTGAAGTTACTCATATTTTCTCTCTAGTTTCCATACATAAGAGAAAACATACTACCTTGACTTTCTGAGATTGGCTTATCTCACTTAGTGTAATATCCTGTAGTTCTGTCCATTTTCCTGAAAGTGATATAATTTTGTTCTTCTTTATGGCTGAGTACAATTCCATTCTGTGTATGAACCACATATTCTTAACCCATTCATCTGTTGACAGATACCTGGGTGGGTTCCATAATTCAGCTATTGTGAATTGTACTGCTATAAACATAACTATACATGTATTGTTACAGTTCAAGTGCTAATTTCCATAACTTGCTAAACTACACAGCATCCTCTTCCCTATGTCCCTTTCTGTGTGATCTCTCCCCTTTTAAAATGTCTTCAAAAAGTCCTACAAATTTCTCATTGCTGTAAAATTAACTAATGGAGATGAAAATGTAGGACATCAGTGTCCCTTGGGGAGAGGAAAAGGGTAATGATGTGCTCTACTAACTGGAGTGGTCATAACAAATTGACCCCCCCAAAATAAATCCCCTTTCCATTTCTTTTTATTTTAGAAATTATTCAAATTATAAAATTGACACTTATACACACAGTACTTTTATAAAAGCACAAAGTGGTCCATCCTTCCATTCCACCATTGTCCCAGAGATTAAAATCCAGATATTGTCACAAAACAAAGGGATATTTTGGTAGACTGGGCACATAGTGGCCTAAGTCATTACTGGACATCTCCAGAGGAGCCCTGTTTCCTATCCCTCCATTGGCTGGGCCCTTTGACTATGTATTTGATTCAGAGAACTATTTGTGTCCCTTCAATTAATCCTCTTCTTTTGTTTGTATGCACAGTAGATTTCTGTCGTTTTTTCTTAAGTTTTCTAATTAGTATGTCAAAAGGTTGTAGAATCTACTGATTCCAGATCCAGAGGTCCTGGAATCTGCCCAAGGCATGGTACCTAAGTGGCAGAGCTGGAATTTGAACCCAGATTAATTTTGTGCTCTGCTTTGTGACCTATCTTCTATACAACACTTGAGGCAAACTAAATCCACAATAATTGTGTTGTATCTTAGACTGAATGTTATTTCAGGATAGTCAGACTAGGGGCCAGAGGACCAATAATGAGGCCTCTACTAAAGTGGAGCAGGCAGAAAGAGGATGGTCATGACTACAGACACTCAGGGAAGACCTAGAAAAAGCTTCATGTTCAAGAAGGAAGACAGAATTTGTATGTAGTCCAAGCCAGAGCAGCTTTGAGCATTCAATATTATATGTGCTGCTTGTGTGCATGGGTGGGGGGGAAGTAGGGGACAATGTCATTCCAGGAGGGCAGGTCCCCAAATCTGGTGCATGGGTGAGAAGCAGGCAGGAGGGTGGTCATTGTCAGAGCAGAGTCCCTGCTCCACAGCCTGAGGTTCAAGGTTGGGACTCCTTCCCCTCCTGTCACTGACTGGAGGCAGCTGGACAGCAGAGCTCATGTGAGTCACACATCTGGATTCAAAACTTCAGTCTCAGAACTTGTTCACGATGACTTTGGGCAAGTTCTTTAACTGTTCAACATCTCAGTTTCCTCAACTATAACTTGGGGTTAATTGTATCCACCCTGTAGAGTTGTGGGGCCAGAGATGAAACATGAAAACTCTCTGTGTCCCCCTCTGGCAGATTTCAGAAGCTCAGTAACAGGTAGTTGTTTCCATTAGCAGGGATATGATTAAATAATGATGAATCTCCAGGCTCCAGCTTTCCCTCCAGGCCATCCTGCACAATCTGCCCATTCTCTCTCCTCTTGCAGATTTGGCAATGCCTCTTGCTGCCACACAATCTGTCCACATAGCCCGGTACCCACCTGCCTCTTTCTAGCCTCACTGCCCTCCCTTTTTATTACAGGCACATGAAACTTCCCTTTCTATCTAGGATCTCTAAAGTGCTTTTGAGTTGCCTGGCCCTGTGATGTTCCTGCTGCTTAAAATGCCTTTTGGTCCCCTTCCCTTAAAAATAAAATAAAATAAAATACCTGTCACCTTATAGACATTAAGCGGCAAAAAAAAAAAAAAAATGCCTTTTGGTTTTCTCCCTGTGACCCACCTCTGCTCCCCCATCAGTGGAATAAGATGCACATCTGGATTTGGACTCCAGCTTCAGAAATGATCATTCCCTACCCATCCTGAGAATACACATGCCTGCATGCATGCATGCACACATAACACACACACACACACGTGCCTTCCACCTGCCTAAGGCCATCCCATCATGACCAGAGCTCTTCTTGCACACTTACTTGCATCTCTTATTTATCCCCACAATAATTCTATTGGCTGGGCATCATTCTCTCCAGTTCTCATCTCAACACAGAGACTCAGAGGGATTAAATGCCTTGTTAGGCAAGATCATGCAACCAATTAGTGGTGAATCCAGGTTCTATTTGGTTCCAAAGCCCATTCTTCAGCCAGCATCCAAGAGGAAGAAAATGGGCAATGTTTCCAATCAGAGATGTTCAAGTTCCAGGCAGAAGAAAAAAATCAACATTATAATTACCCTGCCCTAATTCAGGTACACATATGATTTTCATTAAGCTTTTTAAAAATCAATCCCAGACAAATGCCACCATGCTATTGGTTTGGAAGTATTGGAGGAAGAATTGAGAATATATTGTACTGAGAATATATCTTATCATATCTCAGCCTGTCTGGATAAATTTGTTTCTAGGGACATGTTAAACCCAAATGTTTCTAAAGCCCCAGCCATCCTGATCCTGTCCTGCATGGTCCCATCTCTGACTGTGCTATAGAAAATATGGACTGTCACATCTGTATGGAGTCCTTTCCTCTCTGCTTCCCTACAAGAGCTTGAGCATCATAAAACACTCAAATTTACTCAGTGAGTGGGATCATCCATTTCTTTCATTTCTCTACTCATTGTATAATATTTGTTGAGCACCTGTTATGTGTCAAGCCTCACTAGCCACCTAAAGCCTCTGCCCAGAGACCCGGGAATATAGCAGGGAACTCCTTATATCTCTAAGCTATAAAACACATAAATAGATGACCAAGTAAGCATCTCTCTGCTTGAGGCTGACCTGTCTGGACTCTTGTGTTATCATCTCCTTCACCTTGGGTACTGATGACATTATTACTTGGATTACTATAGCATTTGCCAAATTACCTTTGTCTTTCAGAACCTCTCCTTGTATTCAGGACAATGGATAATGAACTGATACAAAGAATAGAAGACCTTCTTGCCTTTATTTAACTAACTGAATGGGCTCGCTATCTGTCCTGCTTCATAGCCAGTGACTGAATCATTCCTCCCCACTGTAACAGAGATAAACAATTATTACTAACAGGTAAAGTTGCATGCAGGGAAAGATAGGTTTTGTTCCATAAGACTCTTTCATTCTGGTGTGCATGTTAATGGGCTTAGATCTGCACTGATGGGTCTGGAGTTTGTGAGAGGGAGTTAGTTGGAGAGAAATTAATTGCTCTGCGTAGTAGAGCATAGAAAACTGTGAGTTATTAAAGAAAAAAAAAGAGATGGGAGGAGAAAGTGATAGTTGAAGATGAGGGAAGGGAGCTAAAGGACACTAGCATGAATAGAGGACAGGGTTTTAAATGGGTTCAAATGGGCCATAAAATCTACCCAGAGGTAAGTGGTCACATGCTCTTAAAGATGGGGTTGTCTAAAGTACACAGGCCTAAATCTTCTCATGCTAAAATGCAAGCATTGAATTAAAAAAAAATGCAATAAGACATTTTAAAAACCTGGGTGTCTAATGTTTGCTCTGTTGTGATGTAAACCACCCCACCCATCTTCCTGCCAACTTGAGTGAACTTTCTATACCAGTCTTTTCTTACCAGTAGGTTTTCTGGGCAAAAAATAAGGACCAGGATGATGTATAAGTCTCTGAATCATCCTGATGTGTTCTAGGGTACCAATGTATGTGACAGTGAGATAATGTAGACACAGAACCAGTGCAGGTGGTTGGATTCCATTCTCCTTCACCTAAAAGGAAGGATTATTGGACAATCAGATACCTGGGGAAAGCAGAGGAGCCAAAGGCATAGCCAAGGGAAGAGCAAAGTGACTACATAGTGAGGAGAGAGGGAAGCTAAGAAAACAGCAAGCACCAAGGTCCCAAGCCTGGAGCTCAGAGTGCAGACTGCTCCAGGGAATCACTGGGAGGAAGGCAGGAGTCTCATTTCCAGAGGGGTGGCATGAACCCTGACGCTGGTTCACCTCTCAGGGCAGCAGGACAGGCTGTGTGTTGGATGAGGTTCCAACAGTCAAAGCAGGTATGTCCTCTGAGTATCAATTAAAAAAATCTCAAAGGTCTGAAATGCAAAATTTTTCTTCCTGAAAATGCTACTGAAATTTCTGCTCCCTTCCTCACACACTTGAGTTTAATTCTCACTTGCCCAAGTCATTACTCCTGGGAGCTGCCTCTTGAGCAGAGCCACTGAACAGCTGCGGGCAATAGGTGTGCCTGACAGCTCACCAGTGGGAAGTCACTCTTATCCCACCAGCAGACTGCATAGTGCAGAACAAGGTTTGAAGTTCATACCCATGTTCTAATCTCCATCCTTTAAAGCAGCAGCCCACTTGTGCTTAAGTCTCTTGCCTGAAGGTCAAATTGATTAGATCAGGGACCTGGATGTCATCACACTCTTGTGAGATGAAATGCCCATAGACGAGCACATGCCTGGGGTACAGATTTACAGACTCCCACATGTCTCCCCATGGTCCTCTGCCTGTGGCTTGTAAGTAGGATGGGCTGAATGTGCACAGCTGGGCCCGGTGCAGGCCTGGGCTGACTGTTGTTGTGTGCTGGGCGATCTCTGGTTCACCATTAAAAATACTTTGATTCTGGCTCTATTCATAGCCAAAACACACCTTGATGATTTTAACCTATTCCTTCTTGACTGTTATCGGAAGCTGCCTCAAGGAGAACTAGTTCTCTAGTTCTCTGTCCCAATGGTTAATGGAGATTTCACTTGTGTCATAAACTGAACAGCAAACATGTAGGTGAAGTGTTTCGTGTGTCTTCTTCCAGGAGTGTAAGGAATTTCACAGCCTTCTTCTCCCTAGTCCTTAGCTAGAGGAATAATGCAGTTTTCTCACCTCCACCCCCAGGCCCATCCCTCCACCTTCCATCTCCTCCATCTCCACCCAGACATATGCAGAAAGATCCTTCCCCTCCCACATGACTCTATGTGATGTTCCTCTGGCTACCAGAAAGGAAGAAATGAAAAACTGCTCAGTTTTTCTCTCTTATTGGCCATTTTTTCTGGCTTCTTGGTTATGGTATACCCCTTAAATGTGGTACCCCAAAGTCCACCCTTGGTCCTGTTCCTCTCTTTCTACCCTATATGTCATCCCTGGTGTTATCACCCATACCCATGACTTCAGTGAATGGAGACTAAGTTCAGGCCGTTAAATATGTCTTCCATACAGATCTCTCCCTTGGGTTTCAACCCTTCATAACTGACTGCCTGTTGGAAATTTCTACATTGGAATTTGAACAGCATCTCAAACTAGATGTGCCCAAGGTGGAATTTATAATTACCTCCACTCCAAGCCACTCTGCCCCTGGTTTCAGCCGGTCTATCTGGTTGAACAGACCTCTGGCTCTCCACATTCAGTCAGCCAGATGCTCAGTCCTGTCTGCTCAATCCATGCTATTCATTGTTGGATTCTCTGCCAGTCTCCCCTTTTCACATCTCATTTTCTTAGGATTATTTTAACAGTCTCTTGTCTGTAGTTTGGCCCTCTCAGAAATCCTACAAATTGTAGACAGAAAGAGTTGTCTAAACTGCAAGCATATCTGATTCTATTAGTTCCTTACTTAAAACCCGCAATGGTTCTGCTTTCTCTTAGAACACAATCTGTGTGTGTGTGTGTGTGTGTGTGTGTGTGTGTGTGTGTGTGTAGTATTAGAAATTGAATCCAAGGGCATTCTATATCTGAGCTACATTCCCAACCTGACTTTTATTTTTTATTTTGAAACAAGGTCTTGCTAAGTTTCTGAGAGCCTTGCTAAGTTCCAGAGGCTGTTCTCAAACCTGCAATCCTCCTGTCTCAGCCTCCCAAGTACTGGGATTACAGGCATGTGTCACCACACCCGGCCAAACCTACTTCTTAATCACTTATAAGCATCTTCATGCTCTGGTCTCCCTTTCCAGACTTGCCTCTGTGACCCATCTCCTGTCACAGAAGTCAGGCGCTGGTCCACACCAACATGGTCATGCCTCGATGCTTTTAATCAGATTGTTCCAAGTGCTTTGAACACCCACCTCACTCATCTGTTGGAAAATTCCTGTACATCCTTCAAGACCTGAGTCCTCCTCCTTTGGGAATCTTCTCCAATTTTCCCCACGCACCTTCACCAAGGCTGGTTAGTTACTCCCAAGACCCGTTCCCACACCAAGCTTTCTTCTTGAGAATCTCTGGCTTTATAAAGTCAGATGACCCCAGTTCTTTGGAATCATGTAATCCAATCAGCTCATGCTATAAATATTGAATGACATGTATGAGGCCACACAGCCAGAACTTGAGGTGGGGCTAAGGCCAGGTGTCCTAACTTCTGGTGCATTTTGTCTTTGTATTAGGGGGCTGTGATCTTATTCTAAGTCTCAAGACCATAGATACACCATTGGCCAATCAGACCACACTGGCAGTTTCCCTCAAACGTATCCTACAAGAAATCAGGAAGGCAGAAATAAGTCCCAGCCTAGGTACAGAGTGTCCATTCCATGCATCTGAAACCTGAAGAGGTGGGAAAGGGGCCTGGTAGCCAAGAATGTAGATGTTCCAAAAAGACGCACTCAGAGACATTGAGGAAACTTAGAGTAAAGGGCCTCTGAGAAGAAAAATGGGGCTATGCTTCTATGTTTATTTAGAAAATACTTTTCTTCATGAATTTTCTTTCTGAAAGTCTAAATCCAGTGTATAGGCCAGGATCCAGAAGCCAAGGAGAGGCTTTGGGAGAAACATAAGGAGAGAAATCTGCCCTCCCCCGGCATAAGGTACAGAGGGAGAGGGAGGAAAGAGAGGGCTTTGGGTTCTGGCTCCTAGAGGTTATTCTGGGACCTCAGTATGGGGCGTTGGATAGCCATGCCCCACCCTATAATTGCCAAAGACTCCTGTGCCCCATGTCTGGCTGCTGAGGAAGGCCAGGAGAGATACAGGTGAGACACAAGAATGCCCCGGAAGCACAGTGCTTCATGAAACCCCACAACTAGAGCACTCCCCCCTCCCCAAAAAGGGCAAGGGAATCCTCAGAATGCTGCATTCAAGTTCCTCATCACTTATTGGAATATGTACTTGAAATTCAAGTTGGCCTATAAAAATTAAAAAGTGGGATTCTCCTCACATATCTGCACGAGTAGACTGTTAACATAGGATGCTGAGGCTGATTTCAAACCTACCATCCTCCTGTCTCAGCCTCCCAAGTACTGGGATTATAGGTGTGTGCCACCATGTCTGGCCTGATCATTCACATTAATTCCAGAGATTCCATCACTCTCTTCGGGGATAAGCATGAACTTTCTTGGGCTTGAACTCCCACTCTACTATTTGCTAACCGTTTGATCTTGGGAAAACATCTAACTTCCCAAGCCTCAGCTTCCTTATCTAAAATTAACCTAATAAGGGTGCTCACTTCAAAGAATGAAGTGAGGTCATGTGCATGAAGCTCAGAGTGAGTGCCTGGATCACACAAGTGCCAACAGCTGTGGCTATGTTGCTATTACGAAAGACTCTTGTGAGGCCCACACTCCTGAGAACTCTGCAGTATTCAGGGGTGCTCTGATTCAGACCAGTTCTTCGATTCCTTTGAGTTCTGGCAGATGTATTCCACCATGCTTCCCACCACTGCCTGTCAGAGTTCTTGTTGCACACTCTGGGACTACAACTCCCATCACTGCCTAGGGGCCCACCCATCCTTTTGCATTTATCCACATGTTATCAACACTCAAGTTTTCCTTCTTTGCCTCCAGAGTGCCCTGTTTGATTATTAACTCAGGGCCCTCACAAATATCAGCTCCTCTGCTGGGAACTTTCTTCCCTTCCTCTATCCCAAATTCTCTTCCCTCCCGTATGTATAGCCAGCTTTACTCAACTTTCAGGTCTCAGCTTCAATATCATTCACTCAGAGCAGAATCTATACCTTCAGTCTGGGTTAAATCCTTTAATGAGCTCCTGTCCTATATGAACTTTTCTTCTATTGCAGTCCTCATACTTATGTAACTACTTGCCTTAATGTCTGTTTTCTCTGGTAGCTGCAAGACTGCAGGAGGATGTGGCCCACAGTAGCCTCATTGCTGGTGAATACTTGTAGAGTGTCTGAACATGGTTAAGTTTGGTAAATGAATGAATGGACATTCTTCTAAGTATTTCTAATCACTCCCCACTTGCTATTGGCTTATTAACTTATGTATAACTCCATTTTTAATTCTTATTTGTGCATGTTCATTACTTATGCTTGTTTGTTAGGGACCAGGAGGAAGAGAAAAAGGCTGGTGGATCCTATACTAACTAGAGATAGAAATTTCCTTTGTATTTTACTTTCATTCCATAAATAATGCATACTTGTAGAAAATGATAATAAATAGAAGAAAATAAAAATACTTGTAATCCCACAACTGATTAATATTTGGTTGTATATTCTCTCAAAAAATGTTATAATAAATTTATAAAAATAAAAATCATTCTCTACTGTTTCATAACCTGATTTTTTTCAAATAACACAATGTATTGTGAACATATGTCAACATCAAGTAATATAATATCCTTCATATTTTATTTTAATGACTGTATTAAATACAATTATACAGAATAATTTAACCAATTTCTTATTGGTGAACATTTAGATTTTTCTACAATACTATGAACCACATTATAGCAAATCACCTTATAACTAAATCTCTGTGCAAATTCATGGTTGTTTCCTTAGCATTCATTCCTAGAAAGGAACAACTGGATCAAAAGATATGTTTCAGAACATTTTTGTTGTTGTTTGTTTGGTTGGTTTTTGCGGTCCTGGGGATTGAACTCAGTGGCATTCTACCTCTGAGCTATACCCTCAGCCCTATTTTTTTTTTTTTTTTTTTTTTTTTTTTTTTTTTTTTTTTTTTTTTTTTTTTTTGCGGTACTGGGGATTGAACTCAGGGGCATTCTACCTCCGAGCTATACCCCCAGCCCTATTTTTTATTCTTTATTTTGAAACCGAGTCTCGCTAAGTTGCGGAGTGCCTCACTAGGTAGCTGAGGCTGGCCACGAACCCGGATCCTCCAGTCTCAGCCTCCCGAATGCTGGGATTACAAGCGTGCGCCACCGCGCCCGGCTTCTATTTTTTATTCTTTATTTTGAAACAGGGTCTCACTAGGTTGCGGAGTGCCTCACAAGGTAGCTGAGGCTGGCCAGGAACCAGGATCCTCCGGTCTCAGCCTCCCAAATGCTGGAATTACAAGCATGCGCCATCATGCCCAGCTTCAGAATTTTATACTACACATTGCCAAATTGCCCCCAAAGATTTCAGGAATGTATGTTCCCTCTAGCCAAGGATGATGGGAGTCTTGTACAGAATATTGAATCTTTAGAGTCCTTCCCCTGGCTTGACTAGCCTATCCTTTCAGTATCTTCAACCAAACTGGCACAGTGCTCAGTTTTGGGTCATTTCTCCTGGTCTTCTCTCCCTTTCCTTCTCCCTCTCCCCCCACAACAGATTCTAATTACTTTCAAATGGCTACACACCAAAAATTTAGGATCAATCTAAAGAACAAATTCATTGTGCTGCTATCTTCTATCCAGGTGCCTAACCTTCAACCCCCTCATGGAAAGATGTCCACAGTCTCATTAACAAACAGTATAAATTCTCATCTTCCAGTATATTGATGCTTAGTATGCAATTTTGGAAACTGGAAGTCCTCCTCTTTACAGGAATAGGAAGAAATATTGCCATAATGACATGGGGTGATTACCTAGTGCTAGCAATATCTTTCTTTTAAGGTTTAGCATTAAGGGAAGATTTATAGTCTTTGCAGATAAATAGTCCCTTTGAAAATATAGCAAAATTCCTTTTTCTACATATAATTTAGGACGTTGCCTGTAGTATATCATTTAATCTCCTGTGGTGGTTAATCTGGATTGTCAACTTGAGTGGACTGAGAGACATGCAGAATTAGGAAACTTCCAGGTGTGATGATGAGATGAAACAGCAGATAGAGGGGGAAGTCCCACCCTGGATGTGGGTGGGGCACTGTCCCATAGATTGGGGATCCAGATGGAACTGGAGTGGAAGGAGGAAAAAGTGGTGAAGGAAGAAAGCTGGATGCTTCCTGAGCAGGTGGGTCTGCTGCTTCTGCTCTCCCCTGAGAATATCAGGCTCCAGCTTCACTCTTCCAAAGTAGACTCACTCCAATGATTCTCTAGGGAATTTCCAGTCATTTCCCTCTTGGACTGGGATTACATCATTGGTCCCTCAGGTTCTGAGGCTTCATCTTCCCAGAATGTGGAGCTGCTTGGTCCCCTGACTGTCTGGTGTGCAGGCAACCACTTGGGAATACAACTTCAGATTGTGTAAGCCAATTTGGTAAATCTCCCATTAAAATATACATATCCATGGCTGGGCATAGTGACACATACTTGTAATCCCCGTGTTTGGGAGGCTGAGGCAGGAGAATCACAAGTTCAAGACCAACCTTAGTAGTTCAGCGAGATCCTGTTTCAAAATAAAAAATAAAAGAGAACTGAAGGACTGAAGGTGATGGGAGAGAGAGGTAAACACCCTAATGCACATGATGTACATTCACAAATATATCAAAGTCAATCACTAAAGTGAACATGAGAAGGAATGAGGAGGGGAGGGAAGGCGGTGGGAATTGGAGAAGGGTTAAATGAGAGATGTGTGCATGTATGCCTATACCAGCTTGTACCTTACAAAGATGCATGGTTACAGTGCACCAATAATAATAATAATAATAATAATAATAATAATAATAATAATAATAATAATAATAAAAGCACCGAGGGTGTAGCTCAATGGTAGAATGCCCTTGGGTTCAATCTCTAGTACCCACCCCCAAATATATATACATACATACACATATCCTGTGGGTTCTCTTTCTCCAGAGAACCTAATATATTCTCACAATCTACATTAGAAGTAGGTATTCTCTCATTTTATGTAAGAGTAAAATTAAGTTTAGAGTGATTCACTAATTTATTCACTCAAAAAAATTTGCTAATTACCTACCATTCCATTTAGTGACTTGAGAGTTACTGGTGGTCTCTTTTTAAATACACTTTATTGGTGCATTGTAGTCTCACATCATAATGTAGTTCACAGTGATAGTGACATACATGCACACAGCACTTGGTGAACTTTTCCCCAGTTTCCTACCCAGTCCCCCTTCTTCCCCATACATGATATTGAGATTTTCATTGATATTCTTATATAGGTACATAACAGCAATGGAAGTGTTTCCTTTATATATTCTTCTTTCCCGCCTTCTATCACCTCCTCCCCTAGACCACCTCCTTTACTCCACAGGGGTTTTCCCTCCATTTTCTCAAGTCCCTCTTATATCTCAATTACTCCCTAGTTTCCCCATATGATATAAAACACATGACCTTTCATTTTCTGTGACTGGCTATCATTATTTAACATAATGTTCCCCAGTTCCATCCATTTTCCTGCAAATGACATTATTTTGTTCTTCTTGATTGCTGAGTGGAATTCCATTGTGTATATCCCATAATTTTGTAATCCATTCATCTATTGATGGACACCTAGGTTAGTTCCATAATTTGGCTATTGTGAATTGTTCTGCTATAAACATGGATATGTATGTATCACTATAATATTGTTTTTAGTTCCTTTGGAAAGATACCCAAGAGTGATACAGCTGGATCATATGGTGGATCCATTTCCAGTTTTCAGAGGAATTTCCACACTGATTTACATAAAAGTTCCTATTCCCCACGTCCTTGCCAACATTTACTGTTGTTTGACTTCTTGATGAATGCCATTCTAATTGGGATTACATGGAATCTCAGTGTAGTATCGATCATCTCCCTGATTGCTAATGATGTTGAACATTTTCCATGTATTTATTGTCCATTTGTATTTCTACTTTTGTGAAATGTCTATTTAGTTCACTTGCTTGTTTTTACTTGGGTTATTTGTTTTGTGTTAGCAGTTTTTAAAGTTCTTTTTATATTCTAGATATTAGTCTTCTATAGGAGGAGTAGCTGGAAAAGATCTTCTCCTATTCTGTCAGCTCTCTGTTAAGGTTCTTTATGTCTTCCTTTGCTGTGAAGAAGCTCTTTAACTCAATGCAATCTCACTTAATCCTCCTTTAAATTTCTTGTGCCTTGGGAGGTCTTATTGAGGAAATTTCTACCTGTGCCTATATATTGGAATGTTGGATCTATGCCCTCTTCTATTAATCTCAAAGTCTCTGATCTAATTTCCAGGTACTGATAGTCTTAATAAAAGTAGTTTCACTGGAGCAAAAATGTGAGAATATGTTCAAGAAAGAATAGGGAGCAAGTATTGTAGAAACAGTGAGTATCATATAGAGTGGCCTTTTAAAGAGTTCTGCTATAAAGTGAAAGGAAGATAAGGAGGAAACTATAAAGGTATGCAGAGGGTCAAGGGAAGAATTTTTAGTACATTGGGATAGCATGCTAGGATGGAAATGGCTTGAATAGATAAGTAATGCAGAAGAAAATCAAGTGGCAAGGTCTTCTTAGCTAAAAGCAGAATGGGTTCATTCACATTAACAGAAATGAGTTAGTATATGGAGATGGTAAGAATCAAGGTGTGAGTTTTTAGGAGTTCTCTTTTGATTCCTTGATCTTTCTCAGGCAAGTAGAAAGCAAGGCTGTTAACAGAGAGGAAAATGGTGGGTGGAGGTTTGAATAAAGCAGAAAAATATGAGATGATCAGCTAGAAAATCAAGGCTGTGGATGGGTTGAGAAAGTGTGGGATGAATGCCAGACAGCATTAAAGGCCCCATTGAAGATAGTTGTTATAAATTTAATGAGACTACTCCAGATTATGTGTTTTTGTCCAATGAAATCCAACTATACAGTAGGCAAAGAGATAGATATAATTAGGTTTGTCATTTAGCCAAGCAAATATTTCAAAGGAGCAGAACAAGGAAATTAAGGATAGGTACAAGGGAATAATTAATGAATGGAAACAGTATGGAGGGTCCTCAGAAGAATGGGAGTGAACCTACCATATGACTCAGCAATACCACTTCTGGATATCTACCCAAAAGGATGGAAACCAAACTGCCAGACTAATACATGTATATCTATGTTTATAGCTGTACAATTCACAATTGCCAAACTATGGAACCAGCCAAGATACACATCAAAAAATGAATGGATTACAAAAGTATGGGATATGTACACAATGGAATTTTACTCAGCCATAAAGAAGAATAAAATTATATCATTTGTGGGGGAATGGATGGAATTGGAGCATTATGCTAAATGAGATTAGTCAGTCACAAAAAGTGTAATGTCAGATACTCCCCCTAATATGGGGAGGCTAGGGAGAAAATAGGATATAAGAGAGACTCCAGACAATGAATGAGAAAACTCAGATGAGTGAAGAAAGTGACCTAAGTTAGGGAGATGGGAGGAGGGAAGAGGGAAACACCTCAATGGACATGATGTACATACACAAACTTATCAATCACTATGCTGAGCATGGGAATGAGGGAAGAGAGAGGGAATAGGTCGAGACTTGGGGGAGGGCTAAATGAGTGATATGTGCAGATATGCTTCTACCACCCGGAACCTCATCAAGATGTACAATTACAATGCACCAATAAATTAAAAGATAATTAGTGAATGGGAGTGGGATTTAAATATTCATAATGAGTGAGGATAGCCCATGAAAGTGGTAAGAGATGGTAAAATACTTGTAGATAAATGGACGGAAAGTCCTGATGAGCATCAAAGTGCTGCTGGATTGAAGTGTTGGTGGAGTCAGGGAATTGGATAGGTATGCGATAATGGTCAGAGATGGGAGAGTTGGAACTGGAAAATGGAAGCAAATTATGCTTTTTCTCAAAGTTATGCAATATGATGTTGCAAAGTTGGGATTCAAACTCAGGTTTCAGTGGTCTTAGAGCCCACTTCAGCACCCTGGCAGCATACTGAGGACGGAGTGAGAGATCCCTTAGTTCATGGAGATACAGTGGCCTTTTCTGTATTATTCATGTAAATGAGACCCATGGCTTTCTATGGGTGAATATTTATAGCACTGCATGAGGATGGTGATATGAAATTTCTTCCCCCTTTCTCCTCCCCCTCCTACTTCTCACAGAAATAGTAACTGGTTCAGATGGGCTGGGCTGGTTCCACAGCGAACATATGTTTGTCAATGAAGGGAAACAGACGAAGCCAGCTAATGTGAAAACGTGGGGTCTCTTATGAGTTTGGGGCTTGAAATATCAGTTTCTACTTCTTGTGCCTGTGTGGTTTTCTCCATGAAACTGATCGTTATCTTTCTAGCACCATATCTCCCCTGGGAGTCCTTGGTAAGGGCACTCACCCTCTTTAGATATTAACCATTCTTGACCAGCAAAACCACCGACATGTCTCATAGTATTCTATGTGGGACAGAGCTAAATATAAAACAGACACTGAGACACACTGAAACTGTGAGGCAGGCTGACAACAGCCCAGGAATGCTGAGAGCAAGGCCAGTCTCCTGTGTGATTCTTGACGGCAAGAACTTTAGCTCTGACCGTTCTGAATGCTGTAGGGTCACAGATGAGAGCCCTCAATCCTTTCTGTCGTGTTCTCTTTGGGTCTATATTTGTCTCTATCTCTGTCTTTCTCTCATACACACCGCAGAAAGCCTAGCAGAGTGTGTTCAGGCTTTGTGAAAGCTCTGTGCCTTGAGACAACATACTCTTGAGTTTTGAATGTTGCGAGAAAAATACAATCTCTAGACCTTAGAGATGACAATGGTCATTTAGATGAGAATAATCAAGGGTGCTACAGGATTTACTTATACCACGAATTTTGGATATTTATGAGTTGTCACTTTCCAAACAATTACGTCTTTTTGTAAATGCTCCTCCTTCACTCTGGGTTTCTGGGGTGACCTAAACGAAGAGCTGCTGTGTATCTTTCCATGCCCTGGTCTCCCTGGTATGCCCATGGTGACAGACGCAGGCTTTCACTGAAGGAGATGGAGAAGTTTGGCTTCTGTCCAAAGGAAATTTTATGCTTTGTTTATTTCAGAGAAAAATGTGACTCAACCTGAGACCCATAATTTAGTGCTAGGCTTATCTAGAAAGAAAGTACCAAAAGGAATAGGGCTGAGGTATGTGTGTGTGTGTGTGTGTATGCTAATGTATATGTGTGAGTATGAGTGTATGTATGTTTGTGTAGGCATGTGTGTATATGTGCTGAGTGTGTGTGGACATGTACTGTGTGTGTATGCATGTGCAAGTTGTGCCATGAAGTGGAGAGCTAGGGTCCTATGAGGGAGGCTGGTGAAAGAGCGAGGCATGATTAATGGTGGTAATGAAAATATAAAATAAAGAGTAGGGTTGGGGTTGAGAGGAAGTTCTGGAAGCATCCACCTAGTCATTTTGTTTATGGAAAATAAAACAACATCAACAGAAGACAAAATAGACATCCTTCCTATAGAAAAGAAGTGACTTTTCCAAGTTTAAAAGACTTTTGGCTCAATGGTGATGTTATATATTTAGAAACAATATTATCAAGATAAATCAAGATGACTGGGCACAGGGGAAATTATAGTTTATGGTAATAATAAAATAATAAAAACCACCTATTGAGCAACTCATGTCCTTGATACTACACTAAGGTGCTTTAGGTACATATTTATATCATTCAATCTTCTTAATAATGATATGAGGGAGAGGGTGTTATTTCCAATTTATAAATAAAAAGAGTGAGACTCTGTAAGATAAGTAACTTACCTAAACACACCTTTGAGTAGAAGGTATGATAGGATTTGAATCCAGGTCTGTCTAGCCCCAAAATTAATTGTTTCCACCTCCCTATTCCTGCTTCTTTTATCATTCTATGATGAAAACCTCTTCCCCTTCCACATTAACCTGTTTCTTACTCCATATTCAGCCTTCCATAGGCAATGCATTTAGCACCCAACAAATGAGCATTTTTAAGCAGTATCCATTGTATGAAATATAGGTCCAATAACCAGCTCCCTTAATGCATTACTTCTTATAAAGATTTCATTTTCATTGTAGTGGGACCTGATAGTGATGTCTCTAACCAAGGATACTACTGTTATGGTGGTAATCAGTGAGTGTGATAGTTCTGGCTATGACTTTTAGGCATTGCTCTCTTTTTACACTATATTGGGAATGATCATTCCTGATGGGGTGACTAACTTTCTATGAATCTTGGAGTCACAATCAGTAGGGTTAGAGTAAAGAGGGTCCTGCCTGCTATAGAGGATATCACTCTATATCTTCCTGGGCAGTAAATGGTACCCCCATCAGGAAAGCTGTAACACTATGTCCAGAGGATCATTTGTCAGTAGCAGGCCCTTCCACCTGGGCTAAGCATATAGAAGACTTTATATAAGCAGCGCACTTTTTAATGTTTGTTTGAATATGGTACTGAGGATTGAACCCAAGGGCATTCTACCTCGAGCTACACCCTTAGCCCTATTTTATTTTTTATTTTGAAACAGAGTCTATGTTGTTGAGCATCATAATTTTTTAAAATATGTGCACAGAATCCTTATTCCAGGGTTCGTTACTTAGTGACCTATCAAATCAACAGTCCCTGAATCAGGTACCAGGCTAGAATCAGGTAGCTGGATGTAAATCCCATCTCCTCTTCAAGTGACATGCTCAATAATTGACTTATTTTTCAGAGTCCTCCCTCTTCTAGTAGTTTGGAAAGGTTGTCTAGGTATACTGTTGTTGGGATGTTGAAGGTCCCCTAAATGCTCATGTGTTCAAGTCGTGGCCCCCAGGATGGTTCTATTGGGAGATGGAGGAACCTTTAGGCAGGGGAGCCTAGTGAGAGGTCTTTAGGTAATTGGCAGCATACCTTTGAAAGATATTGTGGGACACCAGCCCCCTCCTAACTCCCTTTTGCTTCCTGGCAATAATATGAGGGGTTTTGTCCTGCCATTCCCTCCTGTCATAATGTGCTGCCTTGCCGTAGGCCCCAAAGCAAGGGAGCCAGTAGATCATTTCTCTCTATAACTAAATTATCTTGGAGATTTTGTGGTGGAAAGTTGGCTAACAGGGTAATTCTGATATATTCTCTTATTACTACAGCCCCCTCACCTCTCCCACTGGTACTCACATATTCCGTGCCCACTTGAGAATCTATGTTCTAGCTAGTTAATTTAGCCCTTTTCTGAGTGTGCATACTCTTCTTGGGAAATTATACAAAATAGTTATCAATGTGGATTGACTTTTTATTCTTCCTTCTGAGTATTTAAATCTGAATGTAACTATTATTATGTAGTTAGTAAATTTGTGTGCTTTTCTAGTCTAAATCCTAATGTGAAATCACATTAGGAAGGATTTCCCAAAGAGAAAAAGTCAATTTGGCAAAACCCCTTCTAAGCCAACAGTCAATACCCAACATGATGGCTACCTGGAACTTTCCATGGGTTTATGTCCAGCCTGGCTAATCACCTTTAAGAATTTGCTCTTAGCTCAGGAAAACATAATGGACCAGTTACAAATGCCTTTGTTGATACTGTGATAGCTAAATTGTGGATTTAACTTGCCTGGGTTGCAGGATACATAGAGAATTGGCAAAGCACGCTTCTAAGTGCATGTGTGATGGTGTTTGAAACACCATGTGGGTCAGGAAGCTGAATGAGGAGATCTGTTTCCTTGAACATCAGATCCCAGGTTCATCAGCCTTTGGACTCTGGGACTTGCACCAGTGGCCTTCCCAGGCCCTCATGCCTTTGGCCTCCTTGGTTCTGAGGCTTCTGGCTTCTTGGACTGAATCATCATTACCAATTTTTCTTTTTTTTTATTACTTAACATTTTATTTTTTTATTTTTTATTTTTTTAAATTTTTTATTGTAGTAATTCGTGCAATATAGCATACATCTTTGTTAAGTACGAGTTGTTAACAACATATTTGCACACAATTCTCATTTGACCCCTTCCCCAATTCCCACCCCAATCCTCTCCCCCTCCCTCCCCCTCAGGTTCACTTCGGTGAGTGACCTTGATATGATTGTGTAATTACGTCATGTGCTTTAGGGCATCCCTCTGCCCCCTGCGTCCACTACAATTAAATCAACTTCGTTGCTTATCGAGGATCACTCTTTTTTATCTGGAGACCCTCCTATGCCCCATCTTCTCCCTAGCATCCACATATTAGGGAGAACATATGCTTCTTAACTCTTTGTGACTGACTAATCTCACTTAACATAATGTTTTCCAGTTGCATCCATTTCCCTGCAAAGAACATGATTTTATTTTTCTTTATGGCTGAGTAAAATTCCATTGTGTACATATCCCATAGTTTTG